>JANHFM010009218.1:0-11986 GCA_032468115.1 Grayia smithii
TAAGTTGGGCCGCGCGGGTAGGACAGGGTCCGGGACGCTGCGAACCGGTTCGGTGACGTCACAGCATCACCGCTACCTATTCGCGCGAACCGGACTGAACCGGGGGCAACCCACCACTGGAGGGGCCCCAGCTATCATGGCAGCCCAATTTATTCTGGTATACGTTTTTGTTGTCTCGGGGTCTGGAGGTTTGCATGTTGAGAGGGCCACACAGAAGTGGGAGAGGAAAGCCAAGAGTTTTTCTCTTTTTCTTTGTGTGTTTCTTTTATTCACCTACTAAACCCTATTTTAGATGGTATTGTTTTTGCATGAGGCCCACTTCAGAGTGGCAGGAAACAAGGCAGCCAGTATTTTGCAATCTTTTCAAGTTGCTTTTGGGATCTGGGAATCTCACAAAACACGAATCTGAGCAAAATTTGTGCTCCAGGCAGTTCAGTTAGCCCATTCCTGTTCTAAGGATATTGGAGGACACTAATTTTCTAAATGGATTTGCTGGGTATCAATGGCTGAAGGGAGATGGCTTGGGAATCACATTTACATTAGAATAATTACAACCCAGTGACAAAACCTAAATCCTTCCACTGTTCATTTAAGCATAGTTGCAAAATCTATAGGGCAGATTCTCAGAATACCACTCTAAGAGCTTTGAAAACCTCTTCCATTCACATCACTGTAACCATTTCCTGACATATGTTGTGGCAAATTTTTGTCACATGATTTTTTTTTGTCAGCATCACATTAGTGATAACATCTTTTATCTTGCTTTGCCTGAAGCAACATCTTCCCCCCCTAACTCCCTTCTTTGATAATATCAAAACCTATATTCACATTGTAAGAAAATTATGACATGCTACTTCCCCCACAAGAGGTTTTTCGACTGCTATATTTTATCCCTGACCATTTTGATTTTGCTAATCTCTGCAAGCATTTAAAATACGATTCCACAAATAGTTCATGCAAATAATTCTGTCCTTTCTTTTTAATAGCGGAAGATTAATCTAGATATTTTATCCTCAATTTGTATAGTGGGAAACATAAGCATAAATTTATAAATTATTGCATGCTTTGATTTCTCAACAAATAGCCACTCTAAATGATTTGTAATTTAAATATTTAAAATGGCCACCATACAAGTAATCCCCCCTTAACAAAGGTAATTGGGCCAGAAACTCAATCACTATTGATGCAGTTGTAAATCACGATGTCACATGACTTTGCTGATTTACGAGAGTAATTCCAGCAGTTCCAGTTGCCGTTCTTAGGCGAATCCCATACGGCCATTAGGTGAGATGTCACATGATCAACATGTGTGCTCTCCTGCTAGTGTTCCCACTGACCTTGCTTGTCAGACATTGGCAGTGAAGTTTGCAAAAGAGGACCATGGACCACTGCAACGTTAAAATGGCAAGCCTGAATCACAATTTATTTTAATTTTATTTATTTAAAACATTCATATAGACGCCCATCTTTCATGTCTGGGTGTCTCCCAATAAAATCATTTTTTTAAACTCTAAAACATATTGAATTAAAATATAAAGGAAAAAGGAAAAACGTGGCTCCAGGAAAACATATTGTTTAATCTCCCAATGCTTAGGGAAAAAGGCATTGGGTTAAGGCTTTACGGAAGGCTAAACGGGTGGCAAGCTGCTCAACTTCAGGGGGCAAGATGTTCCATAGGGCATGGGTTGCCACGGAAAAGGGGCTGCCATGCTTCCTAGCTCCCATTAGAGGACAATATTTAGGGAGGGAACCAGGAGTCTGTTACCCTAGCTGATCTGGTAGGACAGGTAGATATCCTTAGGGAAAGGCAGTCCTGCAGGTAGCCTGGCCTATGGGATTGACACGTGACCATAGTAATGCTGTGACAGCTGGAATTATCAGGACGCATTGTGAGTTACTTGGTTCAGCATCATTGTAACAGTTGCTGAACTAGTGACTGCTGAACAAGGACCACCTGTATAATAAAAACACGAAGTACTGCTACATTATAAGAGCCAGGTCGGTGTAGTGGTTAAGGCACCGGATTACAAACCGGGAGACCGTGAGTTCTAATCCTGAGGCACAAAACCAGCAGGGTGACCTTGGGACTGCACACTCTCTCAGCTTAGCCTCCCTCACAGAGTTGTAGGAATAAAAGGCTATTTTGTGCTCTAGTTCCTAGAGGTAGGTGAGGATATATATATGCACATGGATTACTACGATGCAGGCGAATTTGTGAATGTTTAATGGTAAGATGGGAGATATATCTAAATGCAGTTGGTTTGGAGGGGCAGAAAAATCAGCCCAGAGAAGCTGACGCAGGATTGCCAAGCGAAGTCACCTCAGTTCCTACTAAACTGTCCTGATTGGTTAACATTTACTCCATTGCTTGGTGCTAAAAGGGGAAGGCAAACAAGCTAGGGAAGAAAACCGATCATCTTGCCTAGAATGACAGGCACGCTGACCAATCAGGATCATATCATTTGGCAGAGACTTGGAATATATGCATTAGAGGCCAGATGGGAAGTAGAAATGGGTAGTGCAGATTTTATGCCAGCATTGTGACTGAAGTTCCAAAGATGGCTGGATAGTGCTTTAACAATCATGGAGGGAAATCTGTTGGCAGGGAGACAGGGTTCAATACTTCTGCTTTATGCCTCCAAAAAGAAAAACAAAAGAAGACCCAGATCTAAACTGGCACAATTGGAACAAAAGGAAGCTTTAAGATGTCAGCAGAGAAAGTAAGGGTACTAAGAGTGATTCAGTGGTGCAGAGCAATGGAGGTGAGGTTAGAGTTAACCCAATGCACTGGGAAGAAAGTTTAGCTAAGAGAATCTGCCTTCAGATAGAGAAGGATGAAAGAAAGAAAGAAAGAAAGAAAGAAAGAAAGAAAGAAAGAAAGAAAGAAAGAAAGAAAGAAAGAAAGAAAGAAAGAAAAGAGGTTAGGAAAGCTGGAAGAATGAATTGTGAGGAAGAAAAAAGTTGAGAAGACCAGGTATATTTATGTATTTTTTTTAAATGAAAAATGACATCCATCTATTTGTTTTATGTTTTATGCTTTATTGCCTATGTGTCTAAATACTTATACTGTACATGATAAGCATGGTAGAAACCTCAACTTCCAATGAAGTTATTAGATGTTGTGATTGCTGCTGAATCAGTGCAACATCTACAGTTGTACTTTCCTATGTCATAAAGAGGTCCAAAAAATTCTCAACATTCTTCACTTGGAAATTATTTTAAATTTACATTTTTATGAAATTTCAGATTATGCATTTTTATCTTATCATTAGATGTGGTTTCCATTTTCATAGTACGAAACTACGTTGCATACGTCACATTATTTTTTCCCCCTGTATAAATAATTGGCTTTCGAATGCACTACACACAGAAGGGATCCTATCTATCTTTCAAAAATCACAGTCATGATTTTAAAAGCGATTATTGCTGTCTACTTCAGCCTACTGATTCAGTCTACTTTGATGACTACATTGGAATCAAAGAACTTGCCAGTAAATAAAATAGACACAGAATATTTGATGAGGGCTTTGAACGAAACTTGTAGCAAGTTGAAGGTAAATATTTATTTTGCTCATGTTGATATTATATCGTATATTCCTTGCTTAATAAATACAGAAATTGCTTCCATACCTGTGCTTTTATTTAAGATGTGTTTTATTGTCCTGTTTGAAAAGTTCTTGTGTCTGAAAATCTATATTACATATATATATGTGTGTGTGTGTGTATATATATATATATATATATATATATATATATAATATGTGTATATGTGCACAGAGACACACACACAAATAGATATTATTTTTAATGATGAACACATTAAAAAAGCTTTTAAAAATCTTTAAAATTATTGTCAACAGGCAAAAAAAATTGAATTGTTTACAAACTTGATTCTCTTTCAGAACCATCCTACTTTTAATTGAGAGGTTAATTTTAATGATCATAGAATGAAAACAATTTTCCATCTCTGCTTTCTTGATCCTATAACTACAGGTTTAATTCTGGTAAAGTAGTAGAAAATTACAGTATTATTGGCAGACCAACAGGTAACTTTTCAAGAACATTGCATGAACATATTACATGAAAATGCAATTGATTTCTTGTTCTGTAAATTAAGTAATCTTGGTATAAGGAAAGAAAAGGAACTACAGAGAATGAAAAACATTATTTTTAAATGGCATCAGTTAGTTATTGTTTTTCACAACAATATTAAATTTTCCACAGTACCTATTAGCCGCAGAGAATTGAAACATTTTTTAAAAAATAGAACAATTTGAGGGAACACCAAAAGGAATTATAGGAATTATAATTAATTGTGACTTTTTTATTTAAAAAAAGGACTTTGCTCCTGAGTGCCTTTTGCTTTCCTCTTTAAAAAGAAGTATTTTTGTTTGCAATTTTTCGAAGAAATACATGTCCAGAACTGATTTTGCATTTCCCCTGTTCTATTAATAAGAGAATTTTAAATAACCTATCTAATGTTTTCTCCAGTGCCGTAGTTTCAACCAAATGTTCTTCTTTGACTCCTTCCTCAATCTTATTTTTCTACAGATGGAGCAGGTCTCCAAAATCTCTTTGTCCTTGAAGTGCCTCCTCAGAGGCTTTCAGTCATACATGGCTTTGTAGATAGCTAATTTGCAAAGAAACAAAGAAAAAGATTATGAATAGTATTAAAACAGATGTAATCTGATAAGAATAGCTCCATTAAAGTATTTAAAAAACTTGTGAACACATGAGTTACATGTAGAGTTATCATTTTGATTCAATTTTTTTCCCTCCTTCGAATCCCTTCTAATAATCATAAATGGATAACTGATTTTTAATTTCATCAAACTGTTAAAATAGTTGAATCAAAAAGCATAACAGCCTTTCTATTAGTGAAGATTAATGTGAAGAGAAGTTGAATACTAACTGAAAAATACTTAAAGAATCAAGTGATAAAAGGGAAGAGTTGCTGCATGATTTTTTAAAAGAAAATATAGAAGGCGTTTTCTCATCTCTCATCTACCATATGAATAATTTTTACAGAAATAGTTTTTACAGATGGGAAGCTATGGCTATTTTGCCATGAATACCTGGCGACTCTTGTACATGAGCAAGGATTATCACAATTATTGCCCAGGACAACACTAAATGTCCCCCTTAGTGCAAGAAAGACCACATTGTTATGAATGTGAGCATAATCAAAATTTTACCAACAGGCTATTAAAGTAATATGTAAAGAATATGTAAATCTGATTAATCAGTGTTTATTAATGAGTAAATTTTAATATGTAATACTTGTAAAACTGTGTACTACTGAATGCATTTAAACTATCATAAAATATTAAATATAGTAGAATGTACATTAAAATGTAATTCAGAAATTAGCTTCTTTTATATGAAAGAATTAGAGAGCATTATTACCTACATTAAATTTATGGTTTCTCAAGGTGAAGAATTAATATTCACAATAGGGCAACAATAATAATTGAATCTAAATTCTTTATACCATTAAAATAAATTATTTTAAAGATCTGAAAATTGTGTGATCAGGTAGAGATATTTCACTGGGCTTCTTCTTTTTTAAAAATGATATAACAATTTCTTTCTCCATAGAATACAACCTGCAAAAATCAAAAAGTTAGGGCCATCAAGTTTGACAATACTGTAGACATGGACGAAAATGAACTGGTGAGTGAATTACTGGCAAAATACAATGTACTGTATATGTAATGTCTACAGTACTCTATACAATTGATCTGAGAAGCAATGGTTTTTATTTTGATTTTGCCTTGAAGCTGGAGGTTTGAAATTGGAGGTTTGAAAAATCATTCAGTATTTACAATTGTTGGACACTGTTTAGATCAGTGTTTCTCAACCTTGGTGATTTTAAGATGGGTGGACTTCAACGCCCAGAATCCCCCAGCCAACAAAGCTGGCTGGGGGATTCTGGGAGTTGAAGTCCACCCATCTTAAAGTCACCAAGGTTGAGAAACACTGGTTTAGAGCTTTGTTTTCATTATTATTGTTCAGTTGCTAGCACACCATAGCACACCAGGCCCCCCTGTCCTCCACTATCTTCTGGACTTTGCACAAATACTTGTTCATTGCCTCAATGATCCTATTTAACCATCTCATCCTCTGCCATCCCCTTCTCCTTTTGCCTTCAATCTTTTCCCAACATCAGGGTCTTTTCCAAGGAATCCTATCTTCTCATTTGGTGACCAAAGTATTTGAGTTTCAGCTTCAGTATCTGTCCTTTCAAAAAACAATTCAGTGGTGGGTTGCTCCCAGTTTCTGTCTGGTTCTATAGAACTGAGTAAAACTGGCAGGAGACTCTGCCCACCCGCCCCGACATTATCATGGGCGATCTGCGCATGCGCACAAACTTCTGCACATGCTCACACATGCTCTCGTTGTGAACCGGTAGTAAAGATAAGTGGAACCCTGGTTGATTTCCTTGGATTGATTTGATCTCCTTATAGTTCAAGGGACTCTCAAGAGTCTTTTTCAAAAGCAGTTTAGCGTATACAACATTTTTAAAAGGTTGGCATCAATGCCTCAATATTCAATTTCTTGAAATCTAATATTTCAACTCCCCAAATCAGAAGTGTTTCACAATTTAGATATTGCTGCAAATCATTGTCCAACTAACAAGGTGTAAGTCTACGGAGTAGAAAAGAATGAAGGCCCATGTTTTCTAGGGAGTTCTGTGAACAAATCCGTCATGATTTGTTCCTTTTTCTACCCAGAAAACTTATTTGTGCTGCTGTTTTATCACCATCTATGAAAACTGTGAGGTAAAACTGACCAGGAAAGAAAACCAAGGCTATTCATGCTTCAGTACAACTATATCTAAATTAGGAGAAGTTGTATAACTAAAAATTGTATGAATCTTACATTCCATATTCTTCTTAATTTTCATTTTTACCAGTGTGACACTGTGCCAAATGTGTTCTGCCAAGTAGACAAATCTCTGAAGAAGCTTGATCATGAAATATGCAGAAATTACACATTATCCCTTATTCAAGAATCACAATCCCTGAAACAAACTGTGAGTATTCCATTTAAAAGCTTGTATTCCCTATCTGTGAACATTTAGAAAATTAGTAATTTTAGAGAATTATCCTAACTACTATTGGATATTTAGTCATATTTTATCTGTTACCATTTTAAGAGAAAAGTTTACTAATAATAATATCGTCTTAGCAGATTGAAAGGGCATTGGGTCTGTGTAGTTCTGGGAGGGAGGGCAAAGTTTCAAGGAACTCCAGAATTGTGGAATGGATTGAGAAACTGCAAAAGTGGAAGGCTTTGCGGAGATGCCAAGCAAAACACAGGTCATAAACTCCTTAAAATAGTTGCAACTTTTTCTCAGAATTGTGCAGTTGCTCTGGCCAGTTGCAGTGAGATCCTTGAGAAAGATGTGTTTAGTTAAAGGAGGTGCTAGCAGATAGTACATGTGTATTCAGGCCAAATTGCTGCACAGCCATAGCACAACAACCTGGAAGAAGGTAGTGCCTAACCATTTCTGTATTATTTAAAAAAAAGCCACACACACAATGATGGTGTGACTGTGAAATCACCAGGAGCCAAGTGTACTTTAAAATAAATTATAGGCATATAACCTTTTTCTTTTCTTCTCTTTTCTATAGGATGATTGCGTTCTGCCAGAAGATCGCACTACTATAAAGGAATTCTGCTCCAAGCTTACGGATTATGTTCAAAGATTATATAACAGATGTCCGAAAAATAAAAATTTGTAAAGACACCCATTAAAGAAAATGCAGCAACTGATCTACTTCTAAAGACGGAGACTTCTCATATTTGTTAGCCATAAATAATGTGATTGAGAGGAAATGTAGAAACTAATTTATTTAGAAATATATTCTAATCTAGAAAGGAGAACTACTGGTTTTTTTCTTTTTTAAAAAAATCTTTACCCAAATGCATATGAGTATATTCCCATGCATCATCTCTATATACCCTTTTGGATATTTGGGGGCAAAATTTTAAAATCCCATTATTTGCCCATTTAACTGTCATGATATAAATATAATTTATTTAGCACTAATAATTTTAGTACTGTGCAAATCTTAATTTATGATACTCCTCAGAGTTTTTGTTTGAATCACTTGTCTGCAGAGACTAAATGCAGAAGTTTTGTTATGAACAGGAAATGAATATAGTGATGGTGCTTTTGTATTTGCATATACTGTACACTATCCTGATTACACTGTATACCTTTTTTTAAAAAAAATCATCTGTGTAAAATAATTTTCAAATCCATTTATAAGGGTGGAGAGATGTTGGATGTATACTATTTTATTACCCACTAACAAATCTTTGTTATTTTGTAGCTGAAATTTATTTTTGTAAGGTTTAAATGAAAATCAGTTTTGAAATTTGTTTTCTTGAATCCAGGAGTGATAAAATCCACATGGTTCATATTTAATATTTATAAGTCCAATGTATTCCATTTATATATATCAATTTATATAAATATTTAAAATGCATACAGCTGATATTTCTAATTATTGGCTTTTTTATTAACTTTGAGTTTGCATCTTCATCTTGAAATGGGTTGTAAACCTCCATGGGGAAAATCTTTCTTTATGAAAGAGTGTACCATTTTTTAAATTAATTAAATAAATAAATAAATCCATGATGGTCTTCACAATGACTTTTTGTCTTATCACAGCTGCACAACAGAACTAGCCTTCTGTCATAGTACATGTCTAAAATTCTGAAAATGTAATCAAAAGAGAATTTCAGGGTTTTCTTCCTATTTTATTCAAAACATACAATAGTGAAAACAATTTCACCTCTTCATATTTTGCAAATATTACTGAATGGTTTCTAATTGTTCTGCATAGTAATACAAACTTTCTTTTTTCCCTCCATTTAAGACATGTTTCAAAATACAAGTGAGATTTTTTTTCCTGAACTTCAGCAGTTTGAGTCAACTCTAAGCATGCAAATGGGTACAAATTATAATAAAACTTTAACACATATGTGCGCTATCCTAGTTTTTCCAATTCTAGAGTTCAGAAAGTGGCATTTTTCAATTCTTTCCCTCCCATTTCAGACCAAGTGTCAGATAGCTTTGAACTAACTGGTAATCTTCGGCAAGTAAAACCTCCAATTTTCTTCTCATTCATGATCTTTATTCCACTAAGGTCTTCAGTAGTGAAATGATCCCATATAGATAGTATCTTCAGTATGCTTCCCCCACATTGTTACTTGAAGCACTTTGGGGACTTCAGGCTATTCATGAACCACTGAGCACACTGCTCAATATATTTTAAAAGAATCACTAGTAACCCTTTCTCTGGATCGAAACCAACAATCTGTCTTTGATAGACACTAAAGCAGTGGTTCCCAACGTGGGGTCCACGCCCCACAGGGAGGAAATTTGATTTTTAATGGGGGCAATTCGAAAATGAGCTATTAACTGAATTTTTGAAAGCCCACTAATTGTTCTTAAATATTTGTGATGAAACAGCTTTGTTTCATTTACCTATTGTTGTCTTTGTTAAAGTACATTTCCTAGAGCCTGGTCTGAAAAGGATATCACAGTTGTGGGGAGGAGGTAGTAACTGCCAGCCAATTGGATGTGTTCCCACTAAGGATCATGGAACTGGCAGAGTCTCTCTCTCTCTCTCTCTCTTTCCTGTGGGCTTTGCTGCTGGGTGGTTGTAAGGAGAGCTGTTCTGTGGGGAGACAGTGTGGATGGCTGCTAGGGGAAGCCCAGCAGTGAGGATACGGAACCAGAACCCAAGTTTAAGTAAGATTTACAATTATTTTTAGTCTGTGTTTTCCCAGGCCGTATTTTACAAGACTTTTCCTCTCAGAGCAATCTGGGTCTGGGCCACGCATGCGTACGTCTTGCCAGGCTTGTGTGATTCACCTCCACCTATTGAAATGATGAATCACTTGAAACTTTATTCAATATAAAAGGAGTGATGGCATGGCTTTCTGATGAGACAGAAACTAAATACCCAAATTCAACCTACTTTGCAAGAAAACTGCTGTTACCGTTCCCATCTTCATATTTAGCTGAACGTGGCTTTAGTGCTGTAAATGATTTGCTACTGAAGAAAAGAAATCGACTGGATATCATTGAATGAGGAGACTTGAGAATGAAGCTGACTAAATTGGAGCCTAATACAAAATCTCTCTGCAGCAGGCATCAAGCCCAAGGATCTCACTAACTTAAGTAGACTAAAGCTGCCATCCTACAACATTTTCCTGGGAGTAAGCCCCATTGAAGACAGTGGTACTTACTTCTGAGTAGGCATGCATAGAATTGTGTTGTAAATATAATCTTGAGGTGAGCTCATATTGTATTTTGAATTTGTTAGGTACCTTTATTTTAATATGTATAGTAATTAATATGATGAAAGTATTACAGAAAAAGCTTTCATTAAAATTATTTTATATTTATGCATTTCAGTTTTCTATTATATGTTTTGAAACTTTATTTGCTGTTTTTTCATATCTGTTCATACTATTATTTTTTAAGTTCCTCAGTATTTCTGTCTTTTGTTCTTTTATTTTTCTCTTTCATGGATGCCATGTTCTTTGGAATCTTATTTAAACCAAGTTAATGGCCTTTTAGCAGGGGTGAAATCCAATTTTTTTTACTACCGGTTCTGTGGGCGTGGCTCTCTGGGAGTGGTGTGGCCTGGTGGGCATGGCAGGGGAAGGATACTGCAAAATCTCCATTCCCACCCCACTCCAGGGGAAGGATATTGCAAAATCCCTACTCCTGGGGGAAGGATACTGCAAAATCCCCATTCCTTCCCCACTCCTGGGGGAAGGATATTGCAAACTCTCCATTTCCACCCCACTCCTGGGGGAAGGATACTGCAAAATCCCCATTCCCACCCCGCTCTGGAGTCAGCCAGAGGTGGTATTTGCCGGTTCTCTGAACTACTCAAAATTTCTGCTACCGGTTCTCCAAAACCTGTCAGAACCTGCTGAATTTCACCCCTGGTTCACACAGTCAATTGAGCTTAATAAACGTCGTGTTGTCTGGGTATTTAAATTGCTTAACAATTCGAATTCCCTTCTTACTCTCCACCTCTTTTTCCCAACCACTGGTAAAATAAATTCCATGTTTGATAATATTCTGTGTCTTCTTTTCTGTTTGATTTTCAATGTAAGCCTATTCCATTTCTGCACAATCTAATATCTTCTTAATTATCTCTTCGTCTTGCAGTATTTCTTCATTTTTCCAATAAATTTTCCGAAAATAATCCTCACTGCTGTTAAGACATGTAATATTAATATTGATATTACATACTTTTTAATTCATTTTTTTCTGATATCATCCCTAATAAAAACAATTCAGGTTTAAAATCTACATGTTTCCCTATTATCTTTTTTCATCCGCCTGTGTATTTTTGACCAAATTTTGTTTTTAGCTTTAACACAAGTCAAATCACATAGGATAAAATGTGCTAGTTTTTGGATAACATTTCCAACATTTGCTAGACATATTTTTAAACATGTTAGCTAACCTCGCAGGTGGTAAATGCCATCTATAAAACATTTTATGTACATTTTCTTTACAAGAGGTTGCCATGGTTAACCTATAGTATCTTTCCCATAAATTTCATGCATCAATTGTATGATAGATTCCCTTGTTTAATGTGCCTTGCAAACCTCACCATGCAGAGAGGAGGGAGGACTGTTGGTGAGTTGTAAAGAATTGTACAAAATGATACTGATCACTGATGCAGCATTTCAGATTGAAGAAATAGCTGGAACAGGACATAACACCAGGGTACATAGAAAGGTTGACTGCTACTATCTTCCCAGAGACATGCCAGAACAAGGAAATCAGCACTGATCGCTCAACACCAATATTTCAACCCAAAGGGTAAACAAATGGAAGCCTACGGGCCCTTGGTGCTCTCTGAGTTTTGTTGGTTCTGTTGACGAACTATCATTACACTGATGACGTTACCTACTTTGGTAATGAAACGTCTGCCGGGGG
>JANHFM010009220.1:41452-55169 GCA_032468115.1 Grayia smithii
GTCTCCTGCCGCCGCTACTCCCAAACTGGGGCGAACCGGTAGCAACCCACCACTGGTTCATCTACTTAAAAAAAAAATGCAGGGAGTGTCTAGCATGACTAAAGTAGAGACAAGAAGCACCCCCATTTATGTGTATTCATGTGTTTGTGTAGATGAACAAACTGTCCTCTAGCAGTCATTTTAAGGAAATTCACAACATGATCTCTAAATTTTAGACATGGCCTCCTGCTTAAAATATTTTAAAATGCATATCTGCCTTCCTAAAATAGGGTTAAAGAACATATTGAGCTGGTCCTTCAGATGTTGCTAAACTGCAACCCTTTCAGTTATGGTCACTATGAGCAATATTTTTAAAGTACAGATATGTGTAGAGCAGGGGTCGCCAAACCTGGCAGCTTTAAGATTTGTGGACTTCAACTCCCAGAATTCTCCAGAATTCTGGGAGTTGAATTCTCTATTCTCCAGAGTTTAAGTCTGCCAGGCTTAAAGTTGCCAAGGTTGGAGACCGCTGCTCTAGAAGAGTGTTTCTCAACCTTAGCAACTTTAAGATGTCTGGATTTCAATTCCCAGAATTCTCCACCTGTTTGCTTGAGGAATTCTGAGTGTTGAAGTCATAACACCTCAAAGTTGCTAAGCTTGAGAAACACTGTTCTAGAAGACTCTGTGCAGAGTCTTAAAGCTGCCAAGTTTGAAGACCTCTGGTGTAGAGGGTTGAATGTTTTTTTTTTTCATTATCATAAAAACTAGCAGCCTAATGCTGTTGCTGGTTTCTAAGAATGCCACCACATTTTCAGAAGTGAACATAACAAAGAGTGCACATCATTCTAAATACCTCTTTCTTCCAGCATCGGATAGGCAGAAATAACCTTGATCATTCCTTAAGACAATAAACCAAAAAATAAATTGCATTTGTTTCTATTTATATTTAGGGGCACAGCAGTACCTGTCATTGACTCAATGACATTGGGAAATAAACAGCCCAAAATTAAAAATAATTCCCATCACCCCTGGGTATTATCAAGTAAAATGAAACAAAATACCTCTTTCTCTTCCTCTTTTTTGCCCTGGCTCTTGCTATAATTGATTGGTGTATCCCAACCTTCTTTTTCATTCAAAGCTTGGTAGAAAGTGGCATTGACCAGAATGCTGCCTGTTTTGAAGGGAGAGGAGGAAGGAGTGGGGACACTGGCACTGAAGGAACTTAGAGAAGTAATATTTTCTTGACTTCGGTTCTTTTTCATGCTCAGATCCAAAGTGCCATTTTCATCTACTTCTATTTCAGTTCCCTGAAACATAAGAGAGAAATGTTTAAAGAGCCGTTTGCAGAGGCACCCTAAGACATGTGTGGAGCTTTTAAGGGATAAGTGAAAATGCCTCCTATTATTTAAATATATCTAAATCTAAAACCAGCTTTACCGTTTACACCCATTAATCTTTAATTCTTAGGCAGACTTCAGTGATACTTCAATAATGCTCTTTCTGTGTTTGAACACTTGCATATTGCAAGCAGAATTGGAAAAGAGGCTTCCTAAATATAAACTATATATACTAAATTGGAGGATATTTAAAAAATTTAAATATTGCTCATTTTATTTGCAAAGAATTACAATTGCTTTTGGATCAGAGCATACATTTATTGCTTATCAATCTTATTTTTGTATTCCTTCCTTCCCCCATACACTAGAGTACAGTGCATTTGCATCAGAGGAGAGTAAAGAAATGCAAAAACATTTGTCCTTTACATAGGAGCTACAATCTCACTTGATCTAAAGTGCACTCTGAATTATAAAATCATGTTAAAGGATTATCGTAATAAATGTGGGTGGTATCCCTCTCTTAAATATAATATCTCATTGGAAATTATGAAGAACAAAATGAGATATAAATTATTCTTGTTGATCTGTAGCTTGCATTATGACAAAATTATGTGCATTTTCCCATATGATACTCTATGCATGTTTGGTATCTACAAAAGTATCTTAACTGAACTATTGAAAGGTTTTGACCTACATAGGTTCAATTTTTAATCTGATGCTTCCCCAGATGTGTGAGCTACATGCCACAATTCCCTTTAGGCCCTATTGACTGAGGATTTGGGGGAGTTAAAATATAATACATGTCCAGGTTTGAGGCAACCCTATGTGCCAAACCATCTAGGTTTGCATTTATCTCAGCATCCTTTCATACAGAGGAAGAATGGAAATATTCTCTAAATTCAGGGGTACTCAACCTATAGCAAATGAACTATCATTCCTACTTAATTTTGTGGCCAAGGTAGCCCCAGGAATTATGCTACCAAAATTCAGGAGAAATGCAATTGCCAACATATGTTAATAGATTTTGGCACTAAGAACTAAAATAGATTTTAATAAATTAATACAACAAGAAGAACAAAGCAATCAGAATGTAGAAAACAACTATTAATTCTATGACAAAACAAGCTCAATACAATACAGATTAAAATACAAATTGTAAAGTTGTAGAGTTGAGAAAGGGTTATATCCAGTAGAGATATAACTTTTGTTTAAAGATGGATGAATGATAAATGGAACAGTGCTTTTGCTTTATATATTCCCTTTATATAGTATTTCAAAACTGAAAATGGTTTAGTTACTATGGTACTCAGAAATGGTTAAACCCACTCAGAGGGCTGAATTATTACACTCACTTCCTGGATCCAAAACTTATTCAGAAAAAACAAAATTCAACCGTCCCATACTCTAGTATTAGAAACATACAGTATACCAAAACAGCAATAATATTTTCAAGAAAGTTAGACAGAAAGTTTGTAAGAAAGTTAGAGTATAAGAAGTTTCCACTTTTATAAAAAATCTTTGCAAAGATTTTTGAGGTACAATATCTTATATTGTTATATTTTAAGAAAAATTGGTAGCATTTATATTCTGAGTCATAATATCACATTTATAGTAAAATTGGCTTTCATTGAAAATAATATTCCTAGAAAATTTTACACAGGTAGGTTGAAGGAATTTGGGGTCAAGTTTAAGGGCTTTAACTTAAAGGGAAGAGATGTTGGAAAGAAATGATGATGATGTCCTCCGCAAATATGTTATGTTGAGAGTAGAACAATATATAAAAATTTCCTCACTAATCTTTTCAATAAAATATCAAACAGACATCTAAATTGCTTCATAAAATATCACCATGCAACAGGAAATAACAAGTAAAGCAAATGACAAAACATATTCTTCTACGGTGTCTGCAACCCTCCAAAGATGTTGTAATGCTAGTCTGATCTCAAGAGGAACCCCTGCCAGTCATTCAGTGTAATTTTTGTTCCCTCTCCCAGCACAACCTGGATGTAAATTTAGAGCAACAAATTGGCCAAATTCATTGTGGGGATGTTTTAATTGGGAGCAAGCAGGGTAGAGGGATATATTTTATCTCATGTACTTCACAATTTATCTCAAATTATCTCAATAAACCTTGACACTCAGCTTTTCACAGAATCCAATGCTAAACTCTTTTACTGAGTTATCCTGAATTTCTCTTAGGTAGTACAAAAGTACAAGAACTGAGGTAAAAAATACGGGGCATATACCAGTCTAGTATCTGGGTTTTTTTCTTCATATAAATAATGCTTTGCTTCAATGGTTAGTTGACCTAGACCTTGGTATCTGAATATAGATCTTTTTAACATTCATATTTTGTTGTGTGTTTTTTTTCAATCTAGGTGAAATGTTAATATATATTACAAGTCCATGTATGATATGCCATATGCTAAATAAATAAATAGGTAAAACTACTTCTCTGGTATGATTAGCTGGCTGCTTGGTGGTTATCTTCCTTAACCTGTAAACTACATGTTGCCTAATCTGATCAGCTACTGCTTTAGTGATTAGAACATTCTGAAATTGTTCTTATGAAAAGTTTTATTATAAATTCTGACTGACAAATGTATCTGATGTATGATTACTTGCTGCACCATACATGCTTGGCTACCAATTTGATATGCTGGTTACTGAGAAAAAGACAAAGGCAACCAAACAGAATAAATCCTGAAAAAATTTACAAAAGAATAAACTATTTTGGCATAGCTGTTAAAATATCAATATTTTTAGAGTATGTTGATCATATAACATATTGTTAGAAAATAATCCAGAAAATATAAAGTTTTCATGATACTTGTGTAAGGTTTTAGAAATTTCAGTTCTCTTGCTTTCCTCGGAAAAAGCTGAAAACAATTGGGCCAATTACTTCACTGTGTACAAATGGGAAACTCTTCTATGACAACAATCACATTTTAATCCCACATTTTAAGAGAGATATACTTCATTATATTTATGGGAAGTAAATATACTTATAATATGTTCATGCTAAGATGCTTTCACTATATCTTTCTGTCCCTTTTTAGCAAATAATTTAATCTCCTGTGATAGTTTTAAGCCCTGAATTTGCCAGTACAGCTTATCCCGGATAATAACTTAGTAACCACATCTTATGCCATCTGTATAAAATCAAATACAGTTTTATATCAGCATTAATAACCCTTACTTACAAAAATCCAAGATATTAACTGTATCATTGCCAGCTGAACTTTCTAGGGCCTGACTGCATTGCCATAATTACCCTTGTGTTTTTTTGGCTTCATAGTTGATATATAAGTGCAGCCATGAAACGGAGCTACAAGTAATCAAGTTTAATAACCGCTGTAAAGTAAAATGCTAAATATTGTAGTTGCAAACATTTTTCATAATAAAAAAACTTGGGTTAAGTCTGCCTGACCAACATTCACATAAAATGCCAGACCTCTGTGACAGATGGCTTAGGAGAAGATGCCATGTGATAGGGCTGCTGTAGTTTTATAGTGGGGAAAAAAACCCATAAATAGTGCAGATTTTCTGTCACTAAATAAAATACCAGCTATAGGGAAGGCAGAGACAACAGCAAACAAATTCCATAAAACAGTCAAAGTCTTCTCAAATTAAAACACAAATCCAAATATGTTAGGAAACACATCTGACGATTGGGAACCAAGCCGTATTTAACTGAACTAAAAAGGTCTGGTTGGAAGGCAATTCATACCCAGAGATGGGAACATTCTTGATTTCCCCCCCTTTTTTAACATTTATCATTTTATTGCTTGTGTTTTTATCATTATTGTTAACTGTCCAGAGTGGTATGCCAAAATATGGGTGGCCAGATAAAACTTTTCAAGTAAATAAAATTAATAAAGTAGCTAGGGTTTCTTCTGATGTGTAAACTTTGGTGAACACAAATTTAATTATGATCAGAAGGTTGTAAATTTGTAAAAAAAAAAAAAAAGGGGTAGTTGACATATACATGAGCTCACTGTTGAATACAATGATCAAATGGGAAAATGGGTCTTGGATTTGTAAAAGAATGGACCACATTTTACATCTTGACTATTTATTATATGATACTTTTCACCTAACATTTTCTACAGTCATAGTAAATGCCAAAGGAATATTACTATGGAATTCACCTTTCTGTTTTATGAATTAATCTTTTAATCATTTTAAACATATATTACTAGAAGCGGATGGAAACTTATTCAAAGAAGTAGTTTTTAATTTTCATCTTGCCAAAATATCCAAGATGTGCTTAGATAGCTCTGGAAGATAAACTTCGGGGGGAAAAAATACACATGGGGCAACTCTTTGATTTCTCCCCAGCCAATAAATTGGTTGCATATAAAATCAACAACTCAGGGAAATGGCTAGGCAAAGATATTTCTCTGTCATATGAGGATTTGATAGGCAGAAAGGTTTATAGAACAGGTGAGTGGTTCTATGTATTGGCTGCATTCACACCAGTGGTGGGTTGCTCCTGGTTCGGTCCGGTTCGCGCGATCCGGTAGCGGTGATGTTGTGATGTCACTGAACCGGTTCTCCGCATCCTGGACCCGGGCCACCCGCATGCCCAAACTTACCTTTTTTTTGTAAAAACCGCGAAAATAGCATTCTGCGCATGCGCATAGTGCTTTTTTTGAGATTTTTTTCTGAAAGAGTTACTGCGCATACGTGGTAGCATGCAAATCACACGCACGCGCGTGCACAAAGAGAACCGGTAGTAAAGGTAGGTAGAACCCACCCCTGATTCACACAACATACTTCACCTTGTTTAACATATTAGACTATAATATAAATCATCCATAAGAGATGGTATAAAAAAACAATTGTGGAACTTTGATCCAGGAGGAATCATTGTTATCTTTTGGGATTATTTGGGATTGATAAAATGCCCTGGTAAATGTTCTCTGTGTTGATTAGAATAACAGTTTGTTAACAGAGAGCTTTGAAGCCTTAATCTTGCCTTTTTTATTACTATTGTTCTTGTTAACTATTATGTCATTAATAGACTCAGTAGTTTAAAAATTAGGGGTAGCTGTTTCTCAAGGGGTGGAAAGCTAATATTGTTGTAACTTATTAATTAGTATTCAACTAGAGGAGATAATATGTGCACATCAGTAATGAGTTTCAAATCCCATTGCTACTGGTTCACTTGTAGACGCATATGCACACTCTTGACGCTTCTTTGCATGCGATCCAGGGTGAACTAGGAGCAACCCACCACTGGTGCACATGGTTTAGTATTTTTCCTTTTTAATGTACTTTTTAAATGTCTGTTTTGTGATTTTTTCTTAGTTTTTTTTAATTTTTGGAGTTTTGTATTTGTATTTTATATTTTAACTTGATTTTTCTGAATAATATAAAAATAGAATTGAAAAAAGACTATGAAATATATATCACACTTTCTCAACCTTGGCAACTTTAAAATTTGTGGATTTTAAGTCCCAGAATTTCCAAACCAGCATTGTGGGTCATAAACAAACAAAGAAACAAGCAGAAATGTCTGTCCAAAGTTAACACTAACTAAGCTACTTAGTAAATTGTGCAAATGTGTAAGCTAGCTTTACCTGACCTGGTTAAGAATGTTACCTGACTGTTAGTCTAAAGTCATATAGTCCTAAAACAGACGAACCACAACATGTTTGGAATAAGGAAGATTAACTGCAGCAGTGGTTACCAAGGTTAAGACACATCAGTTATTACTGGTTTACAATCCCCATCATCCTTAAATATTAGATATGGTATGATGGGAATTACAGAGAATAATATCTGGGGATCCCAATACTAATGCAGCTGATAATCTAAAAGATCATGAATATTCTTAAACCTACTCAATCCTATAATCTCAGTATGGAACACAAATCTCATGGCACACATAAGAATTATGCTAAATTAAGTCAAGGACTTGCCTAGTCTGGTATCCTATTTCCACAGTGAGCTTCTGATGTTTCAACAAAATTTACAAGAGGAATCAAGCAGAATCAATTTCTTGCTTCTGTACTATCAGCAGTTGCATTTCATCAGTAATATTTTTGTTTCTTTCCATCATAAATAAAGTACTAGAGATATAATGCAATGAATATGGAGATTCTTCTTGGGTCGTAATAATTTCCAGTCATTGAGTTACATGCTATTTCTTTTAAAATAATCTGAGCCAATGGTCATATCACATTTCAGACTATTATTGCCTGAAACTATTTATTTCCAATACAAATTCCTGCAGAAATGTATCTTGTAACACCACATTTAAAATATGTCTAATCCAAGAATTCATTTTTCTGTTTGTGTGTCATGTTTCACAATATAGGGGCTAAAAAAGTTTTCTGGTGACTGTATTATGTAGTGTGATTTTGTTGCTCAAACTGAGTATATGATCTGCTGTTTCTTCTGTATCTTTGCTCAATCTGCACTTTGAATCATTTGATGATTTTTCAGTTTTGGACTTAATTACATTTGTTCAAATAGCTTGGTCTTGAGCAGTCAAAATTAAGCATTCAGTTGCTTTTTTAATGTTCCAGTTGTAAACCATTGCCAGGTTTTATCTTTATCCACTTTCTCCTTTATCTTTAGTAAAAAATTGACCATGGAATGTTTCTGCTTGCTGGTATTTTATTCTTGTTTTTATTACATTTTGATGTTCATGTTTGTTTCCTGTACATTTAGTCAGTTCCAATTTTTAACTTGCATCAATGCTTGTTCTTGGCCATCTTTTACATAATCAGCTAATACAGGCTTTTCTTCTTTGATAGTTTGTTTGATTTGAAATAAACTTCTGCCTCCATTTATGCAGGATGGGTAAGATTTATCAATATCATTATAGGAATACTATACATAGTGAATAGTCATCAATTTCTTGTTTTTCAGTCCAAACTGTCCAAATGAGCTTGTGGATAGTTTGTAATTCCAGCAGTGTATCATATCACAGGTATGGCTCAGGAATTCGTGGCTTTGATGGTGTTTCCACTGTTCAATTGTATTCTTTACTAATCACATTTTAACTTCTCCATGCTTGATTTTATCCAACTGTAAAATGCCCAGATACTTGTAAGCTTCATCCTGATGGTTTGGCCATTCAGCATTTAAATTCAATTACTGTTCATCATTTCACCCGGATTTATTGCTACTTTAGCACATTCCTCTAAGCCAAATTCCATTGCTGTATCTGTGTTAAATATTTACCAATGACTGGATTTTGATTTCTGATTTTACGTAAAGCTTCAGATCATTCATAATCATGACCCTAACCCTACTGTTCAAAAGTTCAAAATATTTTAGGAATTTGTTTGCCACCAATTGATGAATGGGAATATTGGCTTTATTTGTCTGTATAGAAATCTGCTTCCAAAATTGTTACTTAAAGTATTTAAATTATAAGAAATAAGCATTACAAAGGAGAGGAGCCTATAGAACAGATACTACCCCAAGGAAGTCCTGCCATTGGACAGAATAAAATATGAGGAAAAGAAATTAAGAATACGAGAAAAATTTAACCAAATAAATTTACTCAAACTTCGCTGAATAGACCTGTAAAGGCCTAACAGCTCATGCTATTCTATTTAATTAAAAATCTGTGGTTTAAAAAAAAATCAAAAAGCAAACTGCAATAAGCACTAGTTTTCAAAAAAATTAAAATAAATTATTCTGCTTAACGTTTATATTGCAGTGTAATAGCTTTAAATGTATTGACTGCAATGTTATCCCTGATTTATACTGAAATATATCCTTATTACCACAATCCAGATTCCTGGGTTCTGTTTTGTTATCTATTCACCAGTTTCAGCACCAGGAATAATTGAGAGACATCAGATATGCTTGTCTGCTAAATATTTCATGCTGTTTGTTTTCCTGTTGTGTTTTCTTTCAAGATGCAGGACACATATGCCACTCTGTCTAAACCTGAGGGGAGAACACCCAAACATTAAATAGATTTCTTGGCAAAACACCATAGAAAGATAAAGATAGAATATATTGCATACGTCTCCTTCTTTGAATGGCAATTACACAAGGTATGAGATCAAATCAGAGTAAACTGTGGCAAGAAGTGATATCACAACAGGCATATTTCCAAGAATTTAAATAGAAGGAAAGTTAAGAATGTCAGCATTTCCCAAATCATTTTCAGAACACTCCCTAACACAAACTAACAACCAATTTCCTTAAAACTGGATAAATACAGGTGACTCAAGCTCGTATTATACTGTGGTGCCTATAATATAAAATATTTATATTAAATTATTTGTAGTTATTTAAATGTATGAGAATCATTAAAAACAATGCTGGAAAAATGCCCTATCTTTTGCATGTAGTGACAGAAAATATAAGATTTTGAGCACAATCTGGTTTAATTTATTTGGTTATTCAAACTGATCCAGAGAATTCTTTGTAGGAATTCATAACTATGCATTTAAATACATTGTATTTCATTGATGTTACTACTGTGTGTTGATTTTTTCCTTGCTTCATTTCATACAGAAAACTAAGTTATGGAGATCTGTGTTCTGAAATAAATACGCAGTTTGATTACAGATCATTTCTATTCTTTCTTAACATGGAAATACCAAAAAAAACCCTATCATAAAATAGCTGTTATAAAAACAGATTAAAGATCTCAGTTAAACTTTAGAATGCTTTATTTTATTTTGATAGGCTAATCAAAACACATATTTTTTCAACAAAAGATGCTTTATTTGTAAGTGCATTAAAAGCAATTTAAAAATTAATTATACAGCAATGTAAAAGCATTACAACTAAATTATTAATATAAGCCTCACTAAATTTATTCTCATTCTTGAGTTTAAGTTTGAAAGTGGATAGTCATTTTTCTCCATATAATTCTCCACATAAAGGTAATATTTTATTGGATGATGGTGAACAGACAATATACAATAGAAAAGCATGATAAATAATCTAAATAATTTTGCCTGGTTCTTTCTCTGTCTTGTCTGTTTCTTTGCTAGACTGAAGTTGGAAGTATGTGGCCTATTGATTAATTTTCCTCTTATCATTCTTTTGATGAGTTATGGGCTGTTTGATTAGAACATTTTCTCTGCAAAGAGATTGGAGGGGAAAGCTAGTTTACAAATTCATTTTTTATTTCATAGAAAATATTTCCAGTACAGTGGAGAGGGAGCTACAGAATTTTAGATTCCTTGTTTATATTATTTTTAAATGTAATAACAATGGGATGGGCTTGGAGTGAAACTGGTGAGAATGATTGGCTAGTTAGGAACCAGATTAATCTCCAACACTGAACACTTCAACAAGAGAATAATTAGGGAAGCCATCGAAATAAAGAAACATCCCCATAACATGAATAAACGTGACAATACCTCCCGCCTACCAGACATTTGGAAACTAGCCCTAGTCAACAAATGAGTCCCAGCCACGAAAATTGACACTGGACCCAAGATAGCACATGACTCCACCACCAATCATTCTGACCAGATTCAAGCTCAAGCCCATCCCATAGACGCGGTGCAGCCACTGTCCAGAAGCCAGACCACAGCGACATCACTAGCTGCTGCATCCCCCTCTGATCCCCACACAAAACAAACTGACACACGCCATGAACACATGGCAAGACCTCAGACTCGGAGCCAGACCAAGGTCCGGGATGTTGCATCACAGCCATCTGCTCAGGACACAATATCACAGAACTCAGGATGTTACAACACTAAAACTCAGGATGTTACAACACAGCCAACTACCCAAAATATTGCAGAACAGGACTCAGGATGCCACAATACTAGAGCTCAGGATATTACCACACAGCCCATCACCCAGGTCATTAAAACACAAAAGACTAATGGCACATGGCTGGAACCACACCCACAAAGGATGTCACGAAACACCCGAATAATCTGCAAATATCAACTCCATCAATTAATCAAGATGTAACAACACAGCCAACCAACCTGCTTACAGCACAAAGCCAGCACTCCACACTTCCCCACCAGTATTTATAGAGAGACGGCAGCTCTGATCACGCTTTGCTCACACAAGCACGAAGCTGAAAGCACCTTGGCAAGAATGGTCTGTTTCTAAGGTCAACCAAAAGTGGGGGCAGCAGTTTAATATTGCCTCTGGCATCAACTTCTTTCCACACAGGGGGATGAGAGTAGGGATTGCCATAGCTAGTGCTAGAATACTTTCTTGGTCCAAGGTAGTAAATAAAATTGTGGCTCCAGATAAAACTTGTTAGAAATCCTGTACCTTAAAAAGAAATTGCCTGGGTAATTGGAAAATAAGACTCTCAACTTCTTTGGTTTTTGGAAAAGGCAAAGTAGAATATTCTTGTTGAACATCTGTGAGCTTCGATTGATTTTCCATATTTTGATATGCTATTAAAATGATATATTTGCCAGAAGAAAACAATCTTCCTGAAGAAGATCTTCCGGCACCAGATTAATGGCTGTTCACATAGCAGGACTGAGAACTATGGCTAAATGTTTAGTACAAGGTCTGGGAAATAATAATTTATCCTTTCTAGCACAAAGATATGTCACTATATAATACTTTTTATTAACCTAATTAGTTCTACACATCTGTGCCTTTTCATCTTTTCTACAAGACCATCTCAATGTTCAAGACACTACCAGCACTATTTCCTATGATGTTCTTGCTACTATATTGGTTGTGAATGGAGTAATGCAACCTAATTTGCCTACTCGCAAGGCTGCATTGTTAAACATTTCTGGGATTCCTTAACAAAGCTGAAGTCCAGCAAATCTAGAAGACACTGGTTGAGAATCCGATCTTATTAAGTAACAAAACAACAAAAACAATCAGTTGCCTTATAATCAATGAAAACAAAGCCTAATTAAAATTAAAAGTTAACAGCTACACATTCTCGTCAACCACCATCTCATCAAAACCTGTATATATCTCCAATTTATCAAAATTTGAATTTCTTAACATTTCTATTAATTTTATAGTAGTCTTTATTTCACATGAGAAGAAGCCTCTTTTAAACCACTTTTGCACCATGTCCTTCCATAGTTCTTTTCCATGTAGAAGCCATTTATGACAACTCTCCAGAACATAGTCCTGTCACTTTTCAAAGGAATATCCAGAAATATTTCAGGGTAGGAGGGGGGAGCAATTGAATGCAATCATTAATACGAAAGACAGTTTATTCACACAGTTCAGTAGCTAACACACCCTCCAGGTTTCTGGACTTGCCTACCTTGGCAGACAGACTCCGTGGTTTGCTGGAGAGGATCTCTGTAGCTTCCCTACAGTGGGTGGAAAGGTTCAGAATTGCAGCAGCTGCTGCTATGTGGGTGTCTTCACTACATTGACCATAGCGATAAGAGCTGGCATGGCAAGGACTCTGTGTGTGGGCGCTAGCACTAGGCTGCCGATTAGAAAATTTCCCTGGATTTGAAAAATGCTTTGCTGTTGAAGAGAGATTTGATTAGAAGTAGTTCTATACAACTGTCCTCCTTTTAAAGGGACAAAGGCAATCAGTTCATACAGTAAAATAGACAAAGAATATATGAAATAAAAGCTACTCTTGACACAAAACTCTTTGGGGTTTTTTTAGTTGCAGAAATTAATAGATTTAAAACATTAGACTGTATTGTCATATCAATGTTCAGGTACTTCCAAATTCAGTAGAGGACAACATTGTAAATCCATTTCCTAAAATGTTCTCATGCTATGTGAAGGAAACTTTGTAGAAGTTTGATTATGATACCATGCCTGCCATCTTCTGAAGCCCTTCCCCATGGACATTCCTGCCTTTTGGTACAGTTTTGTCTCTTTAAAAAATTTTTATTTATATTTTACATCGGTTTAGCCTGAACTCAACATTTTATGCAGCATTCATTTTGGTTCTTGAATTGAATCTCTTGGGATGTATTATCATTTTCCTGCAAAAGTACACATTCACTTAGAGTGAAATTGAGTTCCAGTTATTCAGTTTGAGTGTGCTGCCAGTTAAGTTCTTATATAATTGTACCTTTAACTGAGAATTTTATAGTGGATATTTATAAAATGACAATTCATGTGAGGTACATGATCACAATATTGTGTCTATTTATATCTCAGGAATCAACTGGATTTGCCAGTTAATAAAGCCCTAAAACATGAGTTTTCAAAATGTACATAACTCATAGTTTATCAGTATCTTCTCCCAACCATCCACTGAAAATAATGTTGCCAAAGCATTAGCTACTCTTAAGAAATATGAAGCCAAAGACTACTTCTTCTTCTTCTTCTTCTTCTTCTTATTATTATTATTATTATTATTATTATTATTATTGTTGTTGTTGTTGTTGTTGTTGTTGTTGTTGTTATGTTTAGACTAAATTTGGCATTTGTCCTCTGATCAAGTGGTCCCCAAAGACCTGGGATAGGCAGATATTGTTGTTTGATGGTGT
>JANHFM010009220.1:82715-99136 GCA_032468115.1 Grayia smithii
TTTGTTTGTTACCATTGTGAGCCGCCCAGAGTCCTTGGGGAGATGGGCGGCATATAAATATGATTTAAATAAATAAATAAATAAATTCCTTCAAATTAATTTGATCCTAATCTGGCAGTTTAAATGTGAACCTGTTGTTTCCAACTTCAACTATATTAAACACTTTCTGGACTTGCTTTGATGTAACCAAGTTATCAATATGTGATTCACCACCCAGCATATGGCAAACATGTATTTAATCTTCAACTTTGAAATGGGAAGTCATTTATGTTCCTACTGTTATTTGATCATTTTGGTACCATGAACACACAAAAACTGGGACACTAACCATATGTATTCATATTTTTCAAAGAAAGAGGTCTGTTTCAGCTGTTCTTCTAGCTCTTATTTGCATTCGTATAGTAATTAATAACATAATGAGAATAAAGTCTAAGGCTATGCATATACAAAAAAGAATGGCTTTACTTTTTATCAATTATTTGCATATTAAAATGTTGCCTTTTATTCTGGTACTACAAAACATGTCATGTAATCTATTCATTATGGTATTTCAGATGATAATGTATGCTTTGCAACCAAAGTGTTGCCTTCTGCTAGAGAATTCAATAAAGAGATATTTAGTGTGCCCCTTTGTATATGAGGTTTAGTGATGTATATCCATACCTCCTACATACAGTAATTGAGAGAACCTTGTCCAAATTGATCCATAGTAAAACTGTGAATCTCCCCCAACATTTCCATTAAAATAAAAGCTAAGAAGGAGAAAGGAGGAGGAGAAGGAAAACAAGGAGGAGAGGGGAGGAGAAGGAGGAGGAGGAGGAGAAGGAGGGCGGGAGGAGAAGGAAGAAGAAGAAGTTGTTTACAATCAATAACTGAAGGTATTGCAGGGCATGGATTATATTGTGTTTAAAAGGCAGTTTAGCCTGCAGGAGGAATGATTCAAGAAAGCAGCAACAGCAGAAATTGGGACAAATCACTGCCAATGCTATAGATAGATTTGGATAAAGGCTGGAAACTAGGAGACGGTAAGTTCAGACCTATCTTAGCCATGAAAGCCAGTTGGGCCAGTTACTCTTTCTCACTTCAACCCACCTCCCAGGGTTCTTGTTGTGGGGAAAACAGGAGGAGGAAGGTGTGTTGGGTATGTTTGTCACCTTGAGTTATTTCTAAAAGTAATGAAGGCCAGAAACAAACAAACAAACAAACAAACAAACAAACAAATATTCCCACATTCAGAACAGCTTATACCATAATAAAAATTCTTAACTATTCAACATGCAAATTACATAGTTCTCATTGCAGTAATTCTCTATGTAAATAGCCTATTTATTCAAATTATATTTTTATAAGCCAAATAATTTTAAAAGTTCTCCTTGAATCAAAGAAAAATAATACTAATACAGACCATTTAAAATACAAATCCTCATACTCCTTAATTGTATTGGACCATTTCTAACACTGAAAATAACAATGTATTTTCCTCATAATTTTAAAATATAAGTCAAACTCTGTTTTTTTCTTTAGAAAATATTTACTTCTTAAATATCAGGTATACAAAGCTTCCTTTTAAATTATTTTCAGTATAATAAATCAGCATGTCAATAAAGTTTTTTTTCTTTCTGTGATGCATATATTCATTTGCAAAGATATGTTAAATTGTAGTTTCTTAACAGTAAGAAACTTAACAGTCTCTAATTTAACATTTCTATTATGCATCTCATACATTTTGTCATTAATAATTTTGTTGCTATTTATCCGTGGTCCACTTGTTGTCATGGAATAGCAATAGCAATAGCACTTAGATTTACAGTATATACCACTTCACAGTGCTTTTACAGATCTCTCAGAGTCAGCATATTGCCCCCAATAATCTGGGTCTTCATTTCACCGACCTTGGAAGGATGGAAGGCTGAGTCAACCTTGAGTTGAGGGGACTTGAACTGCCAAACTGCTGGCAATCAGCAGTCAGCAGAAGTAACCTGCAATACTGCACTCTAACCACTGTGCCACCACAGCTCATATTGATTCAGCTGTCAAGGTTACTAGATGGTCTCATAGAACATATATTTTTAATGAATTAGGATCTATTATAACTTCATTCCTGTGCCTCATATGGCATTTTTGATGAAATGTTGATAAAAGGACATATTTTAACTAACAATTCAATTTCTGTATTGTGAAATGACACAAAACTCATTGGGTGATTTGAAGATGTTGATACATCACTGATATATAACTCTCTTTGTAAGTATAGTAATAGCATTTCTGAAAGATTGATTGATTGATTGATTTAATATGCTGCCCATCTCTCCAATTAGGGGACTACTTACAAAGAATAAAAAGATAAATATAAAAATAATTAAAATTTTAAAAGCTACTGTATATAGTTTATCTATCTGTAAAATTTATCTATACAGTTTAAAGTTTAAATATATAGTTATATAGTTTTTCTTAAATGTCTGTCTTAGCTTACCAAATAAATTTTATCAAAGATTCGGAATGGAATCAATTTTCTTAATATATAGAAATAAAAATGTACTTAAAACTGCAGAAAAGTCTTTGTGCTCTTAAAATGTAGATAAAATTTTCATTTGTTCTTACAGTTTTGATGATTTCACAGCAGAATCATTAATGACAGCATTAACAGCATATATTCTAATAGAAGTTTAACTAAATTCAAGTAAAAGTGGCTTTTATATATATGATATGTATCAAAACAAATGTAAACTTTTAGAATATAGAATATAGTATTACAGCAGGAGAACTGATTAAAGAACTGAGAAACATGAAAATTTTAAAATGTTTATAAATATTGTATATCAGAGTAAAAGATAATTTAGAAGTTAAATATTTATTGAATAGTGTTTTAGTTAGATTTTTTCTTTCTTTTTTCTGTTAATTGATTTATCTTTGAATAATTAAATAGCAGAGATATTGGCATTCAGCACAGAGATTTAAAAAGTCTTTTAAAACCTTTTTTCACTGTTAAATATAACTTAGTGTATTCTGCTTTTTATGATTAATCCTTCATCAATGATTTACTGAGCACCAACTATATAACTTTTCCAATGTTTTTCCTACTTAGTGATATTATATCTTTGCATTATTATTATTCTCTCTCTCTCTGTCTCTTTGTCTCTCTGTCTCTGTCTCTCTCTGTCTCTGTCTCTCTCTGTCTCTCTGTCTGTCTCTCTCTCTCTCTCTCTCTCTCTCTCACACACACACACACACACACACACTTTTCATTATGAATGTATATCATACCTGCATATGCTTTTCCTTATTAATTATTTATTTATTAACTATTTGTATCAAAAACATTTGTAGAAGCCCAGGGGAATCCAAAGTGAGACTGCAGAACAGTAAGCCATTTCAATGTTGCTTGCATGCATTTTTCTACCAAAGTCCTGATGACACTTTTTTAAAAAATTATGTTTGTTTGTTTTTTAAAAAATTGTATGTTGCTTTTCCTAATGTAACTTTTTTCTTAGAGAAAGAACATATAAATCAAACAGTTGCAGAAACATATAAAAATATAAAATGATTGATAACACCATCGGTTTGCCAATAGTACTTCCTGTTTAGATATCCATCTCAGGATATTGTGTTTAATAATAACATTTTATACTTGTTATTGCAACATGGAGTCATTTTTATGGCTGGTATCAGTAATATTTTGTTTCATGGATGGACCAAGCTTCCTTCAATAGGAGGAAATTTGATTGGTTGTTCTATCTAGATTGTACATCAGAGCCATACGAAATGATCTGGATTCATGGTAGAAAGGGTGTAGAGAAAGATTTCTTTGCAATAATACAAATGAATGATGTTCTCTTACTAATACTAACTAAAGTTCAGTTGTGGAGTTTTCAATTATATTTACATTTTATAATGTCAAAAAAGGAATACTGACCACAGAGAGATGAAAGCAATACACAGAAAGGTTTAGCTGCCAATGAAGATAAAAGAAGAATCAGGACTGATGAGCAGCAATCTTAGAGAAAAGTAACATAGAAGTTATTAAAATATGCAAGTCCAAATATACTAATATGAGGATTGACAAAGAAGAAAGTAAAATAGTGCCGAGACCAGGGCATATATAATAAGTTAGAAAGCAAATACATTGTGATTTAACTGGAATCAGGGTGCGATTTCAATATCAAAGGATAATTTCTTTAAGAGAATAAAATAGAGAGCAGAGATGATGGTGTAGCCTTTTTGGGGATAGGGAGTTTATTAGTTCTTCTAAGAGAAGCCTGGGGAGTGCTATTGAGACTCATTATGTTTGGAAGCTGTACATTTTTCAAGCAGTAAACTAATGTTTTGTGCTACCTGACTAAGATGAACAATTGACTGTGAAATACAAAAGGAGCATGTAAAAAGGCCAGAATAATAGAACGTTGGTTATAAACTGGGTAAGGTCTGCAACCATAATGAAATGATTGAACTCAAGGGTGGGGGGAGACTGGATGTGGACATACAACAAAGGGACAGGAACCCAAAGAGTTCCACTTCTCATATTCAAATCCTTGACCATTTGCTTATGTTTATAAAACTTGGAATACTATGGTCAGGTCTGATCATTTCTTGGGGCAAAAGTCATTTTACATAAGGAACAATGCCACCAGTTTGTCATGGGGCTCCCTCCCCCACTTTTTCTTCAGTTCCTATTGGGATAGATAATCATGTTTAACAAAATAGTAAAGAAATTTGAATATCATTTTAGAAATGGCAATGTTTTCATACTGATGTTGCCTCCTTATTTTAAATTAATTTCAGTTAAAATGGCTGTAAAGTGAAGAGAACTGTTCAGAAAGTAAAAGCATTTCCACATAATTTCCAGTGTCATCCTGCCATCACTTTAGCTAGGCAAAGACTTCCTGCACTACAGTATAGATTTTATTGCTACATTGATGGCAGGTGATAGTATAAAATACTAGTTTTTAAATCCTCAAAGTTTTACTTGATTTGAACCAAGCTAAAGGCTTATTTAAACAAATTTTCCTTTTCCTAACTCTAGTTAAGAAATCTGTATATGTGTTATTTAAAGTAATCTTTAGAGTAGCTCTCTAATGAACTCCATGAGTATCTAAGGTTACCACCCTAAAGCCATATGAATATGTCTACTCTTTACAAGAGATTGTGAAAATCCAAGAAGTAATGGGTTTCAAAATTTTTTACTACCGGTTCTGTGGGTGTGCCTTGGTGGGCATGGCATGGCATGGCTTGGTGGCCATGGCTTGGTGGGTGTGGCAGGGGAAGAATACTGTAAAATCTCCATTCCGTCCCTAATCCAGGGGAAGGTTACTGCAAAATCCCCATTTCCTCCCGATCAACTGGGACTTGGGAGGCAGAGAATAAATGGGGCAGGGCCAATTTTTACTATCGGTTTTCCAAACTACTCAAAATTTCCACTACCAGTTCTCCAGAACTGGTCAGAACCTGGTGAAACTCACCTTTGCCAAGGAGGTAAAATGTGATGAAGATCAATATTTAAATATTTGCAAATTATTTTTCATTCCTAAGAAAAAAAGGATTTTAAAAGATACAACTAATTACAGGGCACATATGTGATAAAACTAAACAAAAATTTTCAGGAGCAGGTGAAGATTGCTTTTGAGGCTTTCATAGTGACTTAAAATCAGAAGTGAAATATATATTTCAGACAGACTAAGCTGAGGTTGTATTTAGTTTGCAGTCATTGGCTCCCCATGCTTGAATGAAAAAGCTATGTATTGAATCATAAAAAATCCAACTGATACCATGAAAAATATTTAATGATAATAATTGCACTTTTGATTAGAGCATATTACATTTTTATTTTTAGCCTTAAAATATTATTATTAAATGATATACTTTCTGGTTTATCCCAGTTACAAACAGTCATATTGTTATTGATATCTGAAGTACTCTTCCTTGTCCTCATTATCACCCGAAATGAAGTTTGACTGTATGCAAAATCTGATTTTTTTTAAAAAAAAACTAGATTGCTCCATTGATCTAAGAAGGTTATTCCATAATGGTACGAAACCATTCTTGCCATGAGATAACCAGAGTTATTGAGCAGATAATACAATTAATCCAACAGAAACTTTCCACTTGCAACTTTAAGGTTCTTCCAGATAAAAGACTGTTAGTATTACCAGTCAACAGAAACTATATTCTATCATTTCTTCATTGAGAGCGGGAGGAGAAAGGGGATGAAAATGGAAATGAAAATTATGGTAGCAGTGCTTTAAAAAGACTGGAAAAATAGGTTCACATTAAATGAAAAACCACAATGTTTGGAGATAGATGCAGAGAAGTATATTTTTATTGGAATGTGCTAATTCTATCCCTTTATTAATGTAGCCTAGGATTGCATTGGCATTTGGGGCAGCTGCCACACAATGTTGGCTCATATTTAATTTGGAATCCTAGTGAACAATCACTTAAATATGAGTCAACAGTGTGCGGCAGCAGTACCACTTTACAAAGACTTAGTAAGACCACATTTAGAATAGCACATTCAGTTCTGGTCACCACAATATAAAAAAAGATGTTGAGACTCTGGAAAGAGTGCAGGGTAGAGTAACAAAAGTGATTAGGGGGCTGGAGACTAAAACATATAAAGAACAGTTATAGGAATTTAGTCTAATGAAAAGAAGGACTAGGGGTGATATCACAGCACAGTTCCAATATCTGAGAGGCTCTTACAAAGATGAGGAAGTCAAATTATTTTCCAAAGCATCAATAGGCAAGACAAGAAACATTGGCTGGAAACTAACCAAAGAGAGAAGAACCTAGAATTAAGGAGAAATTTCCTAATGATAAGAACAATCATCCCAAGGGATCACTTGCCTTCAGAAGTTGTGGGTGGTCCATCACTGGAGGCTTTCAAAAAGAGACTGGAGAACCATTTGCCTGAAAGGGTATCAGGTCTCCTGGTTGAGCAGGGGGTTGGACTAGATAACCTCCAAGGTCCCTTCCAACTGATTTATTCTATATTCTATGTTTATAAAGAATCCAGCAGAATGGCTTTTTTTTTTTCTGACAATAACAGAAAAAGAAGTCTTTTCAAAATGTATGAGGTTATAACTGGTAGAATTACCAGGCATTATAAGAGATGTAGCCCTAGGTTTAAAATGTGGTTAATTAATGATAGCTCTGAAAGACGAGAGAAATGCTGAAGCTGTATAAAGACTACAAGAATATAAAAAATATTGCAATAATGGCATACATTTATAAAATGTAACAATGTGTAAATGCTTGACAGACAGGAGTAATAATGAGAATAAGTGAACTTTAGTACACATCCAATATATAAACTAGTGTCATGCTTTATACCAATATAATTTCAGTGTACTATAAATAAGCAAATGCATATGCACACAAGCACGTACACACATAGACATACTTACTGAGTTGTCTTGTTGGTGACAGATTAAAATTATCTAGCATGATTGCTCCAGACATATAAACTGAGTTCCCAAACGGCAATTACTTGATTTTTAATAGAAAACTCTTCAGACTGTAAATGCATTATGAGCAACAACATTTCTATTCTACCTTGGATTAAAATTCAGCCCGCTAATGTACTTGTAATAGTCAGCAGTTAAATCACTGGTCTAACTCAGTGACTCCACACAGTTAACATTCAACAGGCAGAAAATTTTAACTACTTAGCAAGTTGTCATTTACTTATCATCAAATATGGCCTGTACCACTCTTTGGAAAGTCTCCGTCTTTCCTTGAGCTTTCACAAAATAGTTTTAGATAAAGCCCATATGTATTCATGTTTGACTAAAATTAGATTTAGGCCTATTTTTTGTGACAAACATTTATAAATTATATCAAACCTATTTATCTAATCAACAGACTCAAGTAATAAAGATTTTGCTGAACTTCACCATTTCAGGTTACTAGTAGGCTCTGCTAATCATACTTCTTCCCAGTTAAGAGCTTCTAAATAGGGGTAGTGGTTAGTGATTTAAGATATCAGTATCAGAGATAAAATATTTCTCAAATTTACCTCCTAAAACTGTGGAATATAGTTGGACGTTTAATCTAGTGCTACAAAACTATTGGCATCCTTCTACAAGAAACTGTTGGCTGGTTGCCCTATCCATTTTATTTGGTTGATTGTATAAAGAGCAATAGGCAAGCTCCTCACCCTGGGAGCTCCATTTTTTTTTAAAAAAATGTGTCATTTATCAGTTGCCATGAATATGTTCATGATATGCAGACATTAGGTGGATGTAAAGCAAATGAATCACTCTGAAATATTGCATTACCAATCACTTTCTTCTAACACCATGTAATTCTGATACAGTATGTTTTATTTTTAAAGGCCAACTTCTGGATGGAGAGATCTTAACAAATGGGTAATACAGCATCATTTTAAAAAGTTATATCAGATTTCAAAAGAGGAAATCTTCCAAACTTAAAAAGCTTGGTTTTAAAAGAAATGAAAGGAGAAGTTTAAGAAGGTTCTATAGAACTATCTTATTCTTTCATGATAATGAAAATATGGAATCATCTAATAAGTACTGAAATATTCAAGATGCAAAATACAACACTATAAACAATTTACTTAATGTGGAGAGATTCAGTTCATGTCATACTTAAACTATGCAATTATACACATTCTGTGGTAGCATGACTGATATCTATGTTTCTTATCAAAGGCGGCTAATCATGATGTTATATAAAGGCTACAAGATTTGAGAAAATACACCACTGAATATCAATCTTTGGAAAACAAAATCAAGATAATGTTATCTGGCTAGCTAATGAAGATAAAGACTGAAAAATATCCACAATTGATTCTGCTAAGAGAATGAAAGCTAGTTACTTTGTCCTCACTCAAAAAAATACACTGTGGGAGTAGATTAGGATTGCATTTACTTCTTACACATGATGAGATAGTCAATAAAATCTGTTCCAGCTTTACAAATGTTTTTAAAAGCTCTACATTCTTGTGAGTTGCAGAATCAAATGGCTACATTATAGAAAATAGGAAGAATTTTACTCTTCAACATATCTAGACCTGAAGTAAATATGCAACCTTTTGGAAAATTAAGAGAGTTTAAAAAAGAGTAACCTTATTATCAATCAGATCCAATATGGTGTATTGTATGTGGATTTAAATTAAAAATCAGTAGAAGGGTTTTCCATCTTGGAATGTGGTCCTAAAAAAAGAATTATCCGTACAAACTTAATTATATTACTGCGGCAGGAGAACAAGATGCCCTATTAAGCCCTATTTTTGTGGCCCTCAACCTTTCCCTAAAATTATTCTGCTAAAGATGATGATGATGATGATGATGATGATTAATATCCCTCCCTTCTCCTGAAGGACTCGGGGTGGCGTACAGAAAGTAACTCATAACTCATTCATTATTGTTTAAGTGCTTTTGGGATGTTGGAATCCAGATTATATTCGAAGAAGCTTCCAGTAATCTATTTTAAATGGATTTGTCAAATCTTGTCTTCCATTCACCCTTTTGTTTTGCTTGCCTTTTTTCATATCCCCATATCACATTAATGCAGTTTTTAATTCACAAATAAGAAGCATATACATATATACCACAATTATAGCAGCCAATAATTTTGGGTGGAAAAATTCTTAAGCATTCACCACTACAAAAATTTCTAGATTTCTGTTTTATTACTATTTAAAACTTTATTAATAAAGAACTACCACAAATTTGTACCACAAAAAGCTACAAATTCGGAATCTAAAAAGATAAATGAAAAGTATTTCTTGTCTCTTTTCCTGCTTCCTTTAACTTCAATATATGTTTTTACGCTTTTAATATTTTATTGTACACTGCCCAGAATCCTTCTGTGAGGGAGATGAATGAATCTTAAATACAATAAATAAATAAATTAATAATAATAATAATAATAAATGTCTTTCTACTAGATATATCAGGGTTTTTCCCCCCTTCAATTGTGTCCAATTGTTAGATGCTGCTTGGACAAGTCCTTGCAATTTTTTGGCAAAGTTTTTAAGTAGTTTATCATCACCTCCTTTTAGGGCTGAAAGAAAGTGACTGGGCCAAGGTAGCTTTAGTCCTTAGGCAGGATTTGAACTCACAATCTCTCAGTTTCTAGCCTGGTGCCAAACTGGCTCTTATATATTAGGGTATACCACTAGTCACAAATGTAAGGTTACTGATCTTATGCCAGAAATAACATACCCTTTTTAGAGTTTTAGATTATTATTAGTATTATTTTTCTTTTAAAAAATAATGCCCAAATCTATATCATATCCATATTTGGAAAAGGACTATTTTTAGTTGCTGTTCAACTGAAAGCTCACTTTCCCTGTTACAGCCTCCTACTGCATGTCCTTGAAATGCCTTTGATTGAATAATTTAGAAATAGAATATAAAAAAATGGTTTTTAATTTTATTTTTCCCCATTGAAAAATTGCTGGAATTTTTTCATTTACATAATGTATTTATATAGTATTTACTTAACATTTCAGTGACTAATAACAATGTGAGCTAGATAAAAAATATGCAGTTGCAATTACCACCTTTGGCTTCAGTAAAATGCACAATAGGAAGAGGTAGGCAGCTGAATGATGCCAATAAAGAGAAATATATATTATTTTCTTTTACATGGATAATTGCTACATAAGCCATGATCATTCCACAGGTTTTGTTAGATCTAGTTCCACCTTGCAGAATAATAGGAAAGGAGATATACCTTCTCAGCTATAACCTAATGCAACACAAGCTACTGTACTTGAAGTGATAGAGAACAACAAAATATGAGATTTTATGTAACTTTTGAGGTTCTTTTTAAAAAAAACTTTATTCATTTCAAACTTTATTAAGAAAGAAGAACCATAACACAAAGCTACAATTTTGGAATCTAAGAAATACACGAACAGTGTTTCTATATCTGAACTGAATGTCTTCACACTAGATCAGTGGTGGGTTGCTCCCAGTTTGGCCCAGTTCGCACGATCTGGTAGCGGTGATGGTCTGATGTCACAGAACCGGTTTTCTGCGGCTGGGAGCTGGGCCTACCCGCATGCCTGTACTTACTTTTTTTCTCCGTTTTTCTGCTCTGCGCATGCGCAGAGCACTTGTTTTTAGTTTTTTTTCAGGTAGATTAGGTTCTGCGCATGTGCAGAGCACGCATTTGGTGTGCGCACCTGTGAGTGAAGCGACTGCACGTGGCGAATGATCAAAGCGCGTGCATGAAGAGAACCGGTAGTAAAAGTAAGTAGAACCCACCTCTGCACTAGATATATTAGAGTATAATGTACAGTTTAGTAAAATTATTAGAAAAGTTATGGCAGAAGAACTTAATGGAACGATATTACTGCCTGCCTGTCTAATTACTAACGTTACCTATTGGACGTTTTCTGACACACCGAAGAATTCCAGGATGTGTTTAATAACCAACTTTAACATTTTGTTTCACCAGCATTTCTTCTAAAGAAACAACTATATAACAACTATGAACAAGTCTACTTGTTCTGGTTGTTATTTTGTTGTAATAAATGCCGAAGACAGAGTGTCAAACTCGCGGCCTGTGGGCCAGATGCATCATGTGCTAGTCACGCCCACCCCTAGTTTAGCAAAGATGAAAAAAGTCACGATACATCACACAACAATAACATGATGCCGTGAGTTTGACACCCCTGGCCTAAGATAAATAGCCAGTGATGAAGTCAAGATTTAAACTTTAAAATCTTACCTGAGTTCCTGCACAATTGAATCCACATGTGCTGTAAAAGAAAGAAAAACTGAATCAACTTATATGTTTTTTTTTAACCTGCTCACTTCTGATAAGAAAAGTAACCCTTTTCTTAACAGGGTTACTTTAATTTCCCCCCAGCCACAGGGTTATTATTATTCTGAACAGTAACTATTAAATAGTAAATTCTATGATGACTTTTTTTTTTAAAAAGAAGCAGATGGTTTTCTACCACACTGGAAGATAAAAAGTACTGTACAATGAATAAAATTTACCCCATAGTTTCTTTTAAAATAAATACAATTGCTACTAATAGCAGGAGTAGTGTTGATTGTACAATGAAAAATCATATTTTTGTAGAGATGATTTGAGAGTGAAGAACTCTGGTGTTTACTTATTTATTTACCTGCCTGAAAAAGATTAGGTGGTTTATTGGAAAAGCCATTAGATCTTTTACTCATCTTTCACCTTTGATTTCTACCTTTGGGAAAACAGTTACTCTTGTAAGCCTCTTTGTGCAAGAGAGAAGCATTTAAGGCTTAAATATGCTTAACTGTTTTGGTAAATAAGAGTGATAGCCTCCTTAATGTTTAGAGAAATTATGGCAGTATGTTAACTTTGATTAGAAACTACTAAAGAAACTCAGTTAGCCTGTAGCTCCCTGTAGACTTAGTCAAATAGAAGCTTACAACAATATTCAGATGTGCTGCAGTAACTTCATTATTCCATTGCAATTAATCATCTCGTTTGGGAGTTGTTTTTCATCCTGCTAATCTAAATGGAACTGCTGTCGTTGATCTCAACTGAGGGTAAAGGAAGTTTTTTTAAAAAAATGGTATAGATCTAGAGTGATATCATTATAACTAGTTATATTGCTAGTACTAAGGTATCTGGGTTGATAACCTCTGGGTGACCACAATATGGCAGCAAATGGTCAAATTTATCTGTATCTCTTTGCTACCATCTACTGTTTGAATTTATGCAGTTTATGATAACTCCATACTTTACACTCACTAAAATGAATACCAAAATGTGCATGGATGTAGACATTTTATAACAATTTGTTTGGAATTTTGGGAAGTGCTTTACAAAATTCTAAGCAACTTACTTTTTAAAAAGACAGGCATAAAATAGGAAATTATTCGATTGTATTATTTAACTCCTTCATCTGTAAGTACAATTTTATGTGATAATGACAAATTCATAGTTTGCACATTAATTTCTTACATGCATAAATATCTTTCACATTGAAATGTTGTAATGCAGTAGTTCTCAAATGGTGGGTCATGAAATCCTGGGAGTTCACAAATAAATAGAGAGACCCTGATCATTATCCACAAAAGTGTAAGTAGCAGGGCTTGGACACAGCAGTCATTAAACCCAGAATTAGCAACAACAGCATGGTCTGGAAATAGGAGTAAGAATCTCAGTGGGGAAGAAAACAGGACAGGAAGACTCCAGAAACTGGTCTTGAAAAAAATTTGGAACTACCACATGTCTTGCAGGAATTTGCTTTAATCCAGCAAACTGAATAACAGGAACAAGTTACAAGGGAGGATACAAGTTCATGGGAAGATATTCAATACTACTAACTTGCCCAGGAAGAACAAATATATTTATCCAGAATAGTAGTCAAAAACCCTGATCCAAACATAGGAAAGAATTTGTGTTTATTAGTATAAGAACCAGATAGATTCAATGTTTCTTACATTGATGTGTTCCAAACTCCATATGGGCTTCCAAGAACCAGTCTTTTCTGATTCATTTTTTCAGCATTCCACAAACTTATGTGTACATATTCTTTTCTATATGTTGATGCATATCTGGACCTACTGCTGGGGAATACAGCATCCAAAAGCTCCATTCAGTGCTCCTGGGACCTGTGAGAACTCATTCCTAAATCATCAATAAAACTGAGTTCTTACCAGGCTCTGACTATGCACATGCACAAGGCTATGATACTTCAATTAGGAACACATCTGAAGCTAGCTATCAGTCCTAGTATTTTCAAGAAAAAAAAACCTCATTGCAACAGTGCAATATGCAGCGCTGATTTGAATTGTTTGGTTCTTGATTTTTCTGAACTTGCTTTTCATTTTGAAGACATTTTGTTACTGGCTAGGTAACATCATTAGTGCATAGGAGAGTGATATTTGCTGGCTGTTTATATATATGGCAGCTTGTCCTATCAGTCTTGATTGGAGTATTATTTCTTCCTTGATTACTCTTTTTATTGCAAACAGATAGAAGTCTGGCAGGTAGAAAACTGGAACATATACATGAACATGGCAGTCAGAAGACATAATGAACATTTCTTAATTTCACAACACATTGACAAGTTCCAGCACAATTTCAACTGGAAAACCATAGACTTAATCAAGGTAGATCCCAAAATATAATACAATTTCTAACAACTTTGCACTCTGACAAATCAGTTAAACAAAAACACTGAGATGAGCTCTATCTAGAAACCATTCAAATAAGGTAGCAATTAAAGGTTACAGAAACAACCAAACAACCTTAAGTACATTGATCCTCATCATACCATCACTTGTTAACCCATATCCAGATAAGCAGGAACAATCAAGAAAGAAATAATACTCAGTTGACAGAACAGTCAATGAAACAATACAGCAGTCAAGGCTGATAGGACAAGCTACCATATTTAAACAGTCAGAAAACTTCACTCCCCTATACTGTGTACTGATGAAGTTACCTAGCCTGGTTATTAAATATCTTCAAGAAGAAAAACAAGTTCAAAGAAGAGATCACTAGTCAGAGGAGCATGAAAGCTATTATTTTAGAAGGACCCAGCTCCACAAAGTTTGATAATTGCTGATTTCTGATGTAATGACTTAAGCATCTCTGCATCTTTTAATACAAATATTTTATAGAGATCAAAGCACTGTAAATAGGGGCTGCCACACTTGTCAAAACAAATATGAAACATCTTTTTAAATTGTTAAAGCAGCTGCATTTGTTACAAGTCTCAGGTGACTATGATAGAAACTGTTTTTGGTCATCTGGACAGATAAGAAGTGAAGTAATCATATGTGCATACAGTATGTATGTGAAGAAGATGGAAGCAGCTTCAGAGCAGAACTAAAACTTTGCAGTGATGTAGCTCTTTTAATGATTCAAAAAGGAACATTTCATACCCATTTCCACACATTGCAGTTTATGCTTTTCATGCAATCTTTTCACAGCCTTAATATTTGAAAATTCTTGCTTACATTGAGAAGGAAGAAAATTACCATATGGTTGACCTTTAATAAAATAATTTATTTAAAATATGTATGTTGACACTGAGTTTATTTTGAATTCACTGCATTAAGAAATTGCCTTCAAATCAGAGATGGGCAAACAGGCCTCTGTTCATAAATTGAAAGGAGCATTCAGACAAAATATTTGGAAGGCCTTGTACGGAAGGCCACTCATCAATACAGTTAGGCCACTTTCTTTGGTTAGAACTGATGTTTACAGCATAAATTTCTACTGGGGATAATTGGGTTTGTAATCGATTCCCATCACAGGAATCACTTAACACATTTTTGCTACTAGTGTCTCCATTTTTTATTCCTTACTATAAAGGAAGTTTTTCCTACAATGGGAAAAATCAAGGCAGAGACTGCTTGGGCAGGACCATTTATTCATCTATTACATTTTTATCTTACTTTTATTACTTTATAAGTTACTCAAGATGGCAAACACACATAATACTTCTTCCTCCTCCCCCCCCTCCTCCTCCTCCTCCTCCTATTTTCCTCACAAAAACAACCTTGTGAAGTAGATTGAGCAAGGGTGACCAGCCCAAGCTCACCTATCTGGCTTTCATGCCTAAGGCAGTATGGGAAGAAAGTGACTTCAATACCCCTTATGACATATTCTATGTCACTCTTGTCATGCATATCATCTACTACCTCAGCCATGTTTGAGCTTAGTAAATTCCAGATCATAAAACGAAGAACTACTTAAGTTGTTCTGCTCATACGGAATCTTGGGTTGAACTGGGTGAGTGCATCTCCCTTTAAGATATTAGCAACAATCAAAACCCATAGGAAATCTTTTAGGACATGTAAATCCTTTACACAGAGAAAGAGTTTGTGATTGGCCAAAGGTTGAAAGCCCATTGAGCTAAACATTCCTTTTAAGAATAAGCAAAGGATCCCTTTCTCTGTGGGACTACCACTTCTAACTACAATGTTAATTAAGCAGGAAGCCAAATGATATGGAGGAAATTGGGGGGAGGAACCTCACAAGTTCAGCAGGATGCCTAACTGAGCACCCCCTTTTGGCTATTCAGCTAATTAAAGTTTCCAATAATTTCTACTGGGTAGGCTCTGTTCTTGGGAGGAACATAGAGAAAGTATAAAGGTAAATACTTGAGAACTGTACTGTATTGAGAATTGTTGTATTACAGGTTATATTGGCAAAAACCCTGACCAATCAAAATAAACTGATCCATCATAAGATTTGTAAGATGACCTAGCCTGAATTTGAACCCAGAACAGGAAGAGTAGATCTCAGAATTTCCTGTCCCAAAGATACTTTAAAAAGGAGTTTCTTGATTTTTCTTGAAGATGCTTCACTTCAGAGCCTTGGTGGCGCACTTAGCTAGTGCACTGCCAAGTTTTTCCACTTAGGTCCATCTGCCTGCAATTAGTGCAAGTTCAAATCTCACCAGGCTCAAGGTTGACTCAGCCTTCCATCCTTTCGAGGTA
>JANHFM010009220.1:99236-109358 GCA_032468115.1 Grayia smithii
TTCCATCCTTTCGGGGCAGGTAAACTGAGGACCCAGATTGTTGGGGGCAATAAGCTGACTTTGTAAAAATGCCGCGTTGGGGGGGGGGCAAAAGCCCTAATAAGCCGGCATATACAAAGAATGAAGGCTATGCTAAGCACATTGTTTTGTGCTTAATAAATTGTAAGCCGCCCTGAGTCTCTGGAGAAGAGCGGGATATAAGTTGAAATAAAAATAAAATAAATAAATAAATAAAAACTTCTAATCCAAGAAGCTTCTTCAGTTCCTGTTGGATGAAAAATGAAACATCTTTAAGAAAGTCCAGTTGTCTTCTCTTAAAGCACCTTTGGGACAACCATGACCTGGATGACTGAGAACCTCCATAGAGATTCAGAATATCCTAGTTTCTGGATCAGCATTTTAACCACTAAATCAAACTACATATTTCAGTTCAGTCTATGGTGGTCTCCCACATAGCTGTAACAGAAGAGGTATAGGGATGGTATCTCATAGGAAGAAGAAGGTGTCTTCCAGCTATATGTTCCAACCTTTTAGGTCATTTCAACAACTAATGCTTGAATCAGATTATTTGCCCTGAATTGTTCATTATATGCATTATCTCCTTGCACCAGCATATTCAAACATGATATAACTAAGCAGATGCTTCAAAGGTCCTTCATAGAGTCATATGTCAAAGTACCCTTAAAGTGCCCTTAAAGTAATGGATTGTAGCAAATTAGATTTATTAGCATTACATTCAGTCATTGAAGTTCTGCCACAAACTTTGCAACTAAAATCTGTTTCAAATGAAAGTAAAATATCCCCATTTATTTACTTTTATATATGCCCATATCCCATTTTCAATGAAGGGTCACAAAGAACATTAACAATTATAATAAAAAGTTATTTTCCTTAAGGGGTTGTATTACTAGTCAATCATGTTTTCCAGATGTTTACATCATTAAGGGGCCTTTTAATCTCAATATTGCATTGCCATCTGTTCCACTCCTTACCCAATGAGAATCAGAAAATGGATTTAGCAAATATATGAAAAGATATACATATTTTAAAGAATTGCAATATAGCAATGTTTTAGCTAGACAAAGATTGATTTGGAAAGGGTATTTTAAAAAAAAATGGTTATAGCAGAGTTTGTTCAACAGGAAACAGAAATTCACTAAAATGCATGTCCCTCGTTTACCAAAGTTAGCATATAATTTGAAAAGGATCAGTTGCACTGAAGAGTTTATATTCTGTTCCAAAATCATTGCTTGCATGGCAAAAGCCATTTAGTGTCAAAATATCAGAGAGCTTCTGTTGGGAGATTTTTTAAATTGTCTATGTGAAATTTATCACGCATTAGAAAGATTGTCTTTCCTCTTTCATTCCCCAATGCATGTAATAACATTTCACCTCATAATGCTTGCATTTTCTGTCCTGACTTGATTAAAATGAGCCCTAAGGAAGGTGTTGACTCAGTGACTACACATTTGGGAGCCTGTGCAGAGATCATTATGCTTCATGGTGTGGTGGGCACAGGGTCAGAGAAGGAAATCTTTTAAGCTAACTCACCCTTGATTCCTCTTGAACGGGTACGTAGATTTTTATCTTCTCCATCGGCATCCATCTGCAAGAAAACAGGAAGCATTCAATTAAATCTATTTACCACTGAAGACAGATTTGATGTCTTACAAATGAAGAATTTATTAATCTGTTGTAACTTAGTTAAAAAGTCATACATGAATGACTTTCAGTGACAGTTCAGAAAGTATTTCTTTAATATGCTCTCAACACAACTGCCAATGAGCTACAAAGGACTAGTAATTTAGGGATTTACATTCTAATTGCAATCAAGAAATTTTGTATGTGGGTGTATGTACTTAGATGACAACTCCCCTCTAGCCTAGAACATAGCCTAGAACTTTTCCCCCTCCCCAATAAATGTTTCCATCAAGATTCAAGCAGGGCATGAAGGCTACTATATATTGGTGCCTTCCAGGAAGTGGCATACAGTAACAAACTGCATGCAAATATTGAAGTTCCATTTATCTATCGTAATCATTATTACCAAGAGATGTACCACTACATGAATTTGTCTAATGTCCTTTTAAATTCATGGAGGGATGAACTGTATGGCAACAAATTTCATACATTTCTGTTGTTTGGAGAAGGCAATTTTTTTTGTATGCCCTAAATTGACTGTCATATCAATTTTGTTTAAAATTATAGGAGAAGAGTTTAAGTTTAAAGTTATAGGAGAAGAGAAAAGGATAATAAGCGATTTTCTCAATTTTCAGTAATGTGTATTATTTGGATAGGTTCTTGGTACCCACTAAGAAAATGGCCTTATGAGATTCAACAACTACAGTCTAGCACATCATCTCCCTAGAAACATGTACTGTATGTTGGTACAGTTTGGAAACATGCTGAAATGTCTGTAAATTTAACACTGTATATGAAAATATATGTCCATACTACTAGATAACCCATTAATTATTTTATGTTGTTTTATTTGTGATATTTGTTACATTGTAATTAATTCATTTTCATATTTTTGTACATCTTCTGGAAACACACAGCTGACCGAAAGTAAACAAGCATTTTAAATAAACCTTTTAAAGAAAGAAATCTGAGAAAATATCTTAAGCCACAATGTAATACACATAGTTTTTTTAAAAAAAATATCTTTCATGTCCTTCTTTTTCAAGACTACTTTATTATTTAAATTGTTTAGATTTGTGTTCTGCTTCTTTCCTCTGGGATTTCAAGATAATGTATGAATTTCTGGTTCCTTTTGATTATTCCCATAGTAACAACTCTCCAAAATAAACAAGATCATGATTGATTCCTATTCACCCAGTGTTCTTCATGGGAAAAGATTTGAACCTAGGTCCTAGACCACCACTTTTATATCTCATAGATTTTAGATTTGTTTTATGGGAGATGCTAAGTCTATCGTTACAATCAGTATTGTAACTATTCTGGTGGTATGTTGTGGATTTGGAACATATCTTGGCACTGCAGGTACATTTCACACAATTGGGATATGATCATTAAATTTATCATAACTTTGTTGTCTATGATTTATTCACAGAATTTTAACAAAGCAGTGTATCTGGTTGAATTATGCCATGAAAATTCATCCGGCTCCTGGTGATATCTCATCAGGATAGTTTCAAGGAATCATAGTTTCAAGTGAAACAAATATATTCAAACTATATAATTCAGAGTATATTATTTGATAGAAATTTCTTTGGATAGACTGATGACACAACCACAACCAAGCAGGGCTGATATTGTTCCTATTGCCTCCCTACAGTTACCGCATAAAAACATTCTGTCAATTATATGTAATACCATTTTATTATATTTGAAAACTCTTAACATTTTTCTGTAAAGTAAAAACATTAGCTTTTATTTACAGTATGAAGAAATCCACTATCCAGTTAGAAATGGAAAAAAGTTTCCTCCATCATTATTGGTGATAAACAAAATTTCAGACTGACAATGAAAGCAAGAGGAGCAGCTGTTCTTAAATTGTGTGTATGATTGTGTGTTTTCCACTTAAACGAGGAAGGAAATGTGAAGGCTTTCGTCCTGGATCTGAACAAGAAGGGACAAAAAGGTAATTTGAGGTTTTGAGCAAAAGAGCTAATTAAATTCTGAAAAATACAAAGGAACCACATTTTTGAGATGATGAAATGTTTGCTTATTGAATTAAGATCTGGTAGTATAGTTTTTGAAATCAGTAAATTAGGCACATATGCAACTGATTTATTCACTATAACTTTTATTTTTATTTATTTTTTTAAAAAAAACTCAGTTTATTTTAAGGGCAACTACCGTGTTCACTGCCCCTTTGATAAAAATAAAATTCTGCACAATTTTCATGATTTGTTTCATCTAGAAATAATTTTTTTTTTTAGTTTGCTAAGAATATTTTTATACAGAGGATTTAGTAGAGCACAATAAAGATGCAGGAAGCTTTCTGAATCCTCTGATCTCATCCAGCCTACCAGGACCTCAGGACGGTGCCCAAACTCTGCTATGAACCACAGAAACAACACTACACCCTGTGAATGAACCTGATGATCCACAGAAACACAGAAAGATATTTTGTACTAGAATTATGTGTTGTATATTATTTTTTATAAAGAATTCTAAATTTTAAGAGAAGACTGGTGTCTCCAGATGTGTTGGGATTATAGTCTTCAATTCAACACAAATTAAAGGCTGGGGGAAAGTGACATTTATTTTCTTCACCCATCCATAATTCAAAAGCTAGGCACTGTTGTGTTCTAAAACTATGTATTATTATGAATTGTAGCCTATAATGATTGAAGTTAAGCATAACTAAGAAACTTGACTATTGGATGGTAAAACAGTTGCAGATTGAAGTAATTCTGATTTTGAATTATTGTGCTTTATGTGCTGCTTGATCTCTGTTAAAAAGACTATTAATAGCAACAACAATCTGATGCTCAAACCTGCTCAAATCATATATATTATCTAGTTTGGATTTACTCTTTTGTGTATTATTTAATTTGAAGCTCAAGTTGGTTTACATGGGTACCGTACTTTATTTTATCTCCATAACAAAAGGACAATTATATGCCATAAAGTTGGTATCAACTCTTAGGGATATAGATGGATTTTATGTCTTGATGATATAAAATACCATTCCTATTTTTCCAATAATGCACCCCCTTGACAATCTGAGTCCATCCACTTTGCTGCTGGTCATACTTTTTCTTCTTCACCTTTTTCAGAATTATACACTTACCAAAAAAACCTAAATCTTTGTATAATGTGTCCAAAACATGATAATTTGAGCATCATGAATTGTCCCTCAAGTGATAACTCTGGATTTCATTGTTTCATGATTCTTTGATTTGCTTCTTTTTCCATTCATGATATGATATCTCAGGAAGTTTTCCAATACCAAAGTTCAAAATCATTGATAGTCTTTCTATTGCTTTTCAGAGTCTGACTTTCACATTCATAGAGCAGAGAAAACCAGTACCTGCATAATTTTGATTTAATTGGCATTTGCAGCTTCTTTTCCAACACATTCATTGCTACTGTACCAAGTGTTAGTTTGTGGTACATTTCTTGACTGCCAGTTCTTTTATTATATTTTTAAAAGCAGAAGGTATCCATCATTTAATATGTTCATTGTTATTTCAAATGTCGGTTACTTTACTTGTTATTAGTTTGGTCTTCTCTGCATTTAATCATAATCCCACTTTTATGTGTACTCCTTGACTTATATTACTAGAGCTTCAGATAATTTGCATGAGGACAATGAGATGTTCTGGGATTCCCATTTTCATAAGCACATTGCCTAGCTTGGCATGGTTAACACAAATGAAGGCTTTTCTAGAAGCAATCGAATTATGCTGTTGCACACCTTTATGGCCATGTAGCTTCAGAGTTTGGTTGTTTGCTCTTTGGCAATTTCTTTCCACATCCATTCTTCATAAACTCCACACTTCTTCTATTCCCTATCAGTGAAATTCAGGACATCAAAGCTATTCCTGTTGTCCATCTTGAAAATTGTGGATATATCTCAAGATCATATCATGGAAGCTAACTGGATTTCTTCTTTCAAGCTTTCTTTAGCTTGACTAGGAACTTGCACATGAGCAATTTGTGATCTGTTCCACAATCAGTTCCTGATTACTGGTATATCTTTGCTGTTGCAATTGATATTTGATCATTGTTTGCATTGTAGTCAAGAACTGTCCTTACTGATACTGATACTTCCTGACTATAAAAGCAATGCCATTCCTTCTTTAATGTGTCCTAAGTGTTAAAAACCATGATTTTCTGACTGTGTCCACTTCCACTCAGTTCAGTTCTCTGATGTTGTCAAACTATAGTCAATGCATTTCATCTTTCAAAGTGCGAAGTGCTGAGATTACCTATATTTATGTTCTTTGTATTTCATGTTCCCATTCTAATTCTCTATCTTTGTAGTTTTTTTCTTGTCTTGTTATGGTAACAACTATTATATAGTCTGAAGACTAATCTAGCTATGTCATAAACACCAATATGTATGTTGAGGGCCCCATTATCCACCAGTATATTATCAATAATTTTATATGTATATCTATGTATATCTATGTGGTTTTCTTGGTAGAGTACAAAAATAATTTGCCATTGCTTTCTCCTGCACATAAAATTATACCTTTGCCATTAGCACTAAAATGATAATCCACTTCCATCATTTTCTATGTCACTCTTGCCCAATACTGGTGCCACCTTGCCTTAGTTGGGATGACTTTTATGCTTTGGCTAACCTGATTGGGATTATAAATTCGTCATTATCCTTCCCAGGAACATACAGACACATGAACATATATACTGTGATGATGAAGTCAATTCAGTAGGATATGAGAGGGAGTCAAAGCATTATATGATCCAAAACAGTTAATTCTCTAGAGCAAGTTCAGACCATTTAATTTAGAAAGGAGGTAACTTCTGCTGAGTTAATAAATAATGTGAATAGAATTTACTCATTAATCTTGTTTATCTGTATTAATTAATCTGTATTTCCATTCCCAGCAATCTTTTTTTAAGATTGCATATTTACTGCAATCAAATGTTAGAGAATTAAAGGAACTTTTTAATCCGCATATATCCACATTTTTCAGTATTATGACTATAAATGTAAGAGGCCTAATTTAACCCAACTTCAAAATGTAACAAGGCTTGTGAGCATCTCTGTTCCCCCACCCAAGAGTTAATATTACAGAAGGCTATATGAAACATGTAACATATGGTGTGTGACATATGACCTAAATAGCTCTTTATAGGAATAAACAAGCAGTCAAACAGTTGAACAGATTTTTGTAAATGTTATGCAAATACTTGAATAAGTCTGTTTCTTTGGTTTTGGTCTTGCATAATCTGAAATTGGAAATGTGTTTGGGGGGGATGTCTATGTGTGTGTGTGTGTGTTAGCAATGGAGGATAATAGAAAATGCTCCAAAGAAAATGTCTATCCATGTAGATAATTAAAAATAAAGTGTTTGATCAGAAAGAAAACTTCTCTGTTGCTTGCTGCCATTCAAACCTTAGATGGGGTAGCTTGCAGTGTGATTGCAATAGTAATGGGAAATGTGGCTCTGTTCTCTGATGCTGAGTCGTGATTGAAGGCACTGACCTGCCATAGACTTATAATAGGGGAGCAGGTGTGGCAATGATGGACTTTAATTTCCTTTAATAAACCTTTTATGTGCCACACTTTTACTGCCATTCCATGCTCTCCAAGGTCCTGCACATAATAGGTTCATTACTTTTGATTACTATAGTCTATTGAGACAAACAACTCCAGATCACACTATATATTATGTGCAGTTAAACCAATACAGACTATTTATCCAATGTGCTGTATTTCACCTGCAACTCTGCTAAAAAAAATTAACAGCCACTCTTACAAGCAGAAACTATTATTTTTTTTAAGCAGTTAGAATTCCATCCTCATCATTTCATAATAAACACTACACCAATCACTGCAGTTCTTTTTTTAATTGTGAAACAAACAAAAAAATTGCAGGGAATTCTGGCTCTTTTTTAAGCAGCATTTATTTGAGTTTTTATTTGGTCATGAATATTTAAATACCACACAGTGGGTGCAAAACACTAGCCAAATCAATATAGGTGATTTTTTTTCTATTGATTTTCTTTCTTTAGGAAAATCATTTGAATTTATGACAGATGTTTAAACAGATTAAGATTAATCTGGCTAGGCCTATTTAGTATGATGAACATAGCACTGTAAAGCCATCATCATAGGCTGAGGGTGTCTGCTGCATATAAAGTAGTCCACAGAAAACTCAAATCACCCTCCCCTCCCCCCAACTTCCTCAAAAAGCTGGAGTTATTTACAACGTCCCAATGCAATGCAGTTTTCCATCCATTCAATGGCATATTTTAAAGAGTCGTGATGCAAACTTGGGCAATTACTTCCATTACCTTCAAAAGTCTACTTGAGCTCTTTGATAGAGCCTTGTTTTAAGACACATTGCTTAATATTAAGCAGCACTTTCTTCATAAGAAAAATTGAAATAAATCAATTGGCTATTCAACTAAAGTAATTGAGGGAAGCATGTACTCAGGATGTGGTAAAAATATATGTAAAGATGGAGGCTGCAATGGTACAATCAAATCTCCACTAATTTATCTGATGCACATAAAAAACAGGTGGAGCTTCATTCACATTGTCACAGCCACCATCTTGAATTTTTTTTTAAGTCACATTTGCAGACTCCTACTTTGGGGCATGGTATCAGAGCAGCCTTTTATTAACTCAAGCAATACTACATTTAAATAATAATAATAATAATAATATAACATCCTTTCTCCATTGAAAGACACAACAGTTTTCATTATGCAGCAACAACAAATAAGAAGCAGCAGGATATCACCATAATGCAGCATATCACATTTTGTCTCAATTGCTGAACACTAAAAAATAAATATTATTATATCCTTTCTTAATTCTACCTGTGCGCCAAACAGCTACCTTATTCAACTTTTTCAACCTGGTGCCTGCCAGATGTTATAGGACCCACTATGAAATGTAGTATCTTCATTTTTTGCATCATGCTTTTCTATTGTTTTTCATGGATTGTCTTTTCTTGTAAAGCCATTCAGAGCTAATATTAAATGGGGTATCATACAAATCTGAACAACCACAATATTAACACTAGTCAGTGTGATAATTGGAAGTTTGGAAGTTACAACAAACCTGGAGAGCAACTAATTAAGAAATCAGTCAACCTGATATGATTATTTTTTCTGAACTCTAGAAGCATTGACATTATTAAAGACAGAATGTTTGATGTTTCCTTAAATAGCTTATACATATTTCAAGTTTTCAGAGGATAATGAACTGAAATTAACATTCCTAAAATAGTGTTTTTGTAATTGTAAGAGAAATAATAACATTTATAGGTTGGCTGTATGAATGAAATGACCAATGAAACAGCAGTTACATCTACCCTGTGGAATAGCATATCCCTGGAAATTCAGATTGTCACAACCTTGTTAGCCTTTTGCAAGGCACCGAAGACCTAACTGTTTTCCCTGATGTCTGGATCAAGAGGTTAAGTTAGTATTGATGCATTTCCTTTTCTTTCTTTTTTCTTTCTCTTTTTGGGTATGTGTGTGAGTGGGATTATTATTTTATGTTTGCATGCCAGTTATTCTACATTGTAATCTTGTGTTTTAATTCCATACACTATCCAAGTAACACTGTCATTTCACGTGTGAGATGGACAGTCATATAAATCAAATAAATAAATAAAACTGTTTTTCAACTTGACTTTAAGTTTGAAGGAGGCAGTATGATGCCCATAAGCATCCCACCTTAATGTCTGTGTTCTCCTGCCCTACTTTGACTTTCAATTGTTTAATTTAAAAAATGATAATGGAAAGCAGTACTCATTTCTAACATTTCTTTTTCTTTTTACTAAAATGCCTAGACCTATATAGGTCTTGTGCAAGAAGGAAGACAAAGATGAGCTGACATGGTAGTCAAAACCTCAAGGAGCTAGATAAATCTTGAGGGGCTAGAAAGTATCGGAGAGAGCAAATTCATCAGTTTTCCTTCTATGTTGGAATGTAAGTGTGATTGGTCCAGGGGTGAAATCCAGCAGGTCTGACAGTTTCTGGAGAACCGGTAGTGCAAATTTTGAGTAGTTCAGAAAACCGGAAAATACCACCTCTGGCTGGTCCCAGAGTGGGGTGGGGATGGAGATTTTGTAATATCCTTCCCCTAGAGTGGGATGGGAATGGAGATTTTGCAGTATCCTTCCCCTGGAGTGGGATGGGAATGGAGATTTTGCAGTATCTTCCCCTGCCATGCCCACCAAGCCACGCCCACCAAGCCACACCCACAGAACTGGTACTAAAAAAAATTGGATTTTACCACTGGATTGGTTCCATCAAATATATCAACCATCTAGTCAATAGATAAGTTCCTTTGATTTTAGTGGAATTATTTTATAATGTATATAACATGTTCTCCATTGCACATTATAAGTATGCTCAAATTTATACTTGTCAGCAGTTTGAGATGGGTCAAAGAGAGTTTGAATAGAGCCAAATTGCCATCTTAAGTTCTCTCTCTCTCTG
>JANHFM010009220.1:167941-176852 GCA_032468115.1 Grayia smithii
GTTCAGTTTGGAAATTGTTGAACCCGAGACCTTCGGAGTGTGGGGTTCTAACATTTAACACTGAGTTACAGCTCCCTTTTGCAAAAAAAAAAAAAAAGGCTTGGTTCAATTTTTGCAAGAGGAGTAGTTTTATTTCTTTTCGTTATGATATTGTTAACATATGTGCCAATGTTATAAATTCTCAGAATTCCTGAAAATATTTAACTGATAGAAACAACAAAGGAATATTTGGAAGATCTGCTTTTCAAGAACTGATTTACACATTATAAGAGAACTGATCATATGTTAAAAATTAGTACATAGCTTCTGTAACTGTTGAGTAGGTTTAAGAAGTCATTCCTTAAAATACCCATACTTCATTGATTATACAGAAGGGGTATATTATAAGATTAGTATGAAAAAACTTTAAATTAGACCATCATAAGCAAGAAGAGGCGGCAACAGTTGATGCAAAAGTGTCATACATTGAAATATGTGAGAATTACTGAAAAGAACAAAAACATTAAATTTATGCTATATCAGTCACAAAATTCAAACAGAGCTCGGGAGATGATAAAAGACAATATTTGTAGCTCAGGGTTGAAATCAGGGGTCCTTGCTGCTCTCTGATTTTGTTTGTTTCCTTATAAAAGTTTCATTATCTAAACCAAGTAATATCATCAGTGTTAGTAAGGGATGGGGTATGCACTCAATGTGTACTCTAATGGCTAGCCCAATCCGTGTTGATGGTAGTGGTCTTGGAGATGCTTTGGTTGGACTGTTTACTATTAGCTTATTTAACAATTCCTTGATTGCAGTGGTGTTATTTCTTGATTGTTTGTCTGATGTTAATCTTGGTGTTAATCACATAGGGCTGCAGTCCTCAGGGTTCCATCCGCCAGACAATGTCGGCTGGTGGTGCCCAGGGCGAGGGCGTTCTCTGTGGGCGCACCAGCCCTCTGGAACGAATTACCTGACCTCCGGACTGCCCCTGACCTCCGCTCCTTCTGTCATGATCTGAAGACATGGCTTTTTAATCAGATCAGCTGACGGGATCGGATTTTTTAATTTTTTCTGTTTTTTAAAAAAATCTGTTTTAATTTAAATTATTAACTACTAATTCTATTTTATATTGTCTCTTTTAATTGTCTCATGAGCCACCCTGAGTCCCTCAGGAGAAGGGCGGAATATAAATAAAATTAATAATAATAATAATCTATGCTCATCTGGATGTTGATTGCTGGTAGGATGGTTTTTTGACCTTTTTGTTCCTTTTTTGGCTCATTGTTTGTTTCTTTTTTACAATATATAGAAGTTGTTTATGTCTATGTGTCTATTTATGGTAAATTTGTCTGAGAGACAGGCTTCCAGAAATTGTCCACTGTTTTTGGACATGACTTGGTCTAGGATGGTCACAGTTTTCCAGTTGAAACAATAGTTAAGTCTATCCATATGTTGAGAAATTAAAGGATTTTCATCATGTCTTTTGACTGCTAGTTGGTGTTCATGAATGCATTCTACTAGTCTTCTCCCTGCTTATCCCACGTAGTGGCTGTTACAGTCTTTACAGTATAGATGACTCCTGTTTTTTCTTCTGGGACTGCTGGGTCTTTTATTTATTTTTATTTATTTATTTTAGAAAATGTATATTACCACCTTTTTGCACACAGCGACTCAAGGCAGCTTATACAGATATAAAAACCATATAAAAGAAATAAAAAGAAGAAAAAGAAGAAGAAAATAATAAATTAGTAAAATAATACCACCACCACCCCCCATGGCCCCATTCCAGCGACAACACATTTTCATACAAACCATTTAATGGGCTCCATCCCACTCTGGGTTCCCAGGCCCTCTGACAGAACCACGTCGTCAGTGCCTACTGAAAGAGTGTTAGAGTGGGGGCCAGTCTAATGTCTGGGAGCATGAGGTTCCAGAGACAGGGAGCCATCAGAGCTTCTGGGTCCTGCCAGTTGTATTTCCCTAGGGAATGGGACCCACAGCATTTTTTGCCTCCCTGCTCTAGTGGGGTGGATAGATATGACTGGCAAGCGACAGTCCCTCAGAAAACCTGGTCCCAAGCCATGAAGAGTTTTAAAGGTGACAACCAGCACCTTGAATTGCACCTGGAAGCAAATCAGCAACCAATGCAATTCCTGCAGGAGAGGTGATACACGTGCACACTACTGTCTGTGCAAAACCATGCAGGATGCTGCATTTCGCACTAACTGAAGCTTCCGGATGCTCTTCAGGGGCAGCCCCATGTAGAGCGCATATAAATATTTTTATTTATTTATTTAGGATGATTTGGAGGTTTCTGTGCTATGCACATTCCATGTGGTTGTAATAATCTGTTGGCAGTTTCTGAGATGCTTTTGATGTGTGGCAATGTTATCCTTTTTGCAACATGTTGGTTGAGTGGTTAGGTCACCTATATTGGGTTGAGTGGTCAGGCACTTTTTGATAAAGTTGCATGGATATTCATTTAGTTGGAAAATGTTGTACAGCTGATCTGCTTCCTTTTTCTGCTGTTCAGGGTTGCCACAGTGTGTTTGTGCTCATCTGAATAGAGTTCTTACACAGTTTCTCTTGTGAGAAGTTGGGTTATTGTTTTGGTATAATACTTGGTTAGTGTGGGTGGTTCTTTGGTATACTTATGTTTCTAGATTGACTTCATAGAGTCTCTGCTGATCAGGATATCCAGGAAGGATAGTGAGATGTTGTTTTCCTCTTCCCTGATGAATTGTCCTTGTAAACTGCCTTGACTCACCATATGCGAATAGGTAGTAATATAAATTTTCTAAATAAATAAATAAAATTGGAAAAGTGGTTGTTCTCTAATTGGTCCCTTTTTATTATGGTGAAGATATTTACATAGCTGATCCATATTTTCTGTTGTTGTGGGATTGCTATTGAGTCAGACATTGCATTATGACTTCTACTGTGAGTCCTAAAAGCATGATCCCATAGGTGTATCTTTAATTTGCTAATACGTTTGTCCTTCAATTTGAAAATAAGTGTTTAGACAGAGGTTGATAAGAATCATATTTCTGGATGTTTCAATCTACATGCACTTGGTTAAATCAGGTGTGCTGTGGAACAATGTTGTTATAGATTCTTTGGCTAATTCCAGGTCTATTGATGTAAAAAACGCTGTGACATCTAATGAAGCCATGATTTCATTCTCATCTATAGATAGGTCTTTGATTATTTTTTTGAAGGCATTGCAGTGGGGAGTTAATGGAGTGTGTGCTTTCTCTTGTGAGGTACCCAAGCTTTTTTGTTAATTCTTTTGCAATGTTGTAGGTAGAGGTCTCTTATAATGATACAATACGTAGGATGGAAAGATATATCAGGCTTAGGTATTTTGGAGCATCTGCAGAAGTGTGGGAGGCTGGGAGGAAAGGCTAAGAGATTATTATAGCACTAAAGAGAGCCTGGGAAATTATTAGAACCCTAAAGTTGTATCATCAGTTCAATGTAATAAGTCACTTTACACTCAGAGTTCCTAAATAAGAATCAACACATTCTGTCTGTTGCATCCACAAAGCAAAGAAACAATTGAGAACAGTCTTCCTTCAGATAATATTGTGTGCTAAGAACTATACAGGTAATGAAATCTTTGTGGCCAAGGTCCATACAATATTGTGTAGGAAGTTAACAGTCTCTCCTCTCCTAGAAGAATGAAATATTTTAGGAAATATTAAAATTATATTATATTATATTTCCCTGGATGAGAAATGGAGAAACATGTTTTAAAGACAAGCAGCTTCCTGCTCCTCCCACCTTTGTCTATGGGTCATTAAGGCCTCAGTCAAGCTCACTCATTCCCCCCACCTTTGTCAATGGACCATCATCTGCAACACAATAGGACCCATCTAGCAACAGAAACTCACCACATGGCATCTGGAAAGATTACATCAGCCAGGAAGACTAGCTAAGATCCCCGCCCTCTGGGAGTCTGAAACCAATCAGGATACCTTTCTTATACAGGAACAGGAAACTCTGAGTTGGGGCACAACAGAGAGCAAGGTGCACCAAGGTGCACCCAGCACCCTCCCTTTTGTCTGCTCAGGAACTCAAACATGTGATCCTGACCACCATTAAACCATCTTTCCAAGCAGTCTCCATGTTTCCAGTGTCTTTTTCCCCACCTAGAAGGAAATTTCTGCCAACAATTGGGAGTAGGGAAAGGGTGGATGCAAGAGCTTCACAAAATACGAGCACAGCCACAACTGAGCACAAAATTGTCATTACTAGGCAAGGCAGTTGCTAAGTAAGTTCTAATTAGCAATTGTGACCTTTTTGCCACAGTTGTTAAGTGAATCAGTGGAGCTGTTAAGTGAATCATGTAGTCATTAAGCAAATCTTGCTTTCCACTTTTAGTTTGCTTGTCAGAAGCCGGTTGGGCAGGTTAGAAATTGTGATCAATTTCTAATCTGCCAGTTGCAAAGCACATGAATTTTGGTCATATGACTGTGGGGATGCTACAACTGTCGTAAGTCTTTTTTTTCAGTGTCATTGTAACTTCAAATGATCACTAAATGAATGGTTGTAAATCATGAACTAACTATATTGCAAAATAATTGAGGCCGTAAGGTAAAGCTAAAGCTTCCCCTCACACATAGGTGCTAGTCGTTCCTGACTCTAGGTGGTCCCTATTTTTCTACTTGCATTTTTTACGTGATTTCGAACTGCTAGGTTGGCAGAAGCTGGGACAAGTAACGGGAGCTCACCCCATTATTCGGCACGGGATTCGAACTGCTGAACTGCCGACTTTTCAACCGACAAGCTCAGCGTCTTAGCCGCTAAGCCACCGCGTCCCTTACATACATACATACATACATACATACATACATGCGCATGTGTATGTTGTAATGTTGCTGTAGATTGATAATTTAAAAAGCAGGACATTTAAATTCTGTTATAATTCTTAATAATAAAAGTTAAAAAGATTAATGTACATAAGATGTTTACTTTCATACTCATGAATGTACAACTACATAGCCAATATTTCCGTTATATAAGTTTACGCATTTTAGGCTAGTTATTGACTTAGAAAATGTAAAAACTGTTGACATTCTGTCAAAATTAATGTAGATATCAGTCCAACAATAGCCCTTAATGTATATAGGAGCAAGTATTTTTTAACTTGATAGAGAAAAGCAGTCATGTGTAAGATTTAATATACTTCCTAATCTATCTTGTCATTGCACTAGCCATGGGTGAAGTGCTAATGTATAGGCAACCATTTTACTTTTCACATAGTGGAATACGGTAGATACACATGACTGACAATCAAATCTGTACTCTATAATTATTTTCAGTGTTAAGTAGGTCAATTGAAGAGACTGGAGACAGGCCTCAGACAACAGTTCTTTATTTGGCAACTATGTACCAACTATGCAGCAGCTTGCCTCTCTGGCAGCTCTCCTTTATATAGAGGACTGCCTGAGAGTTCAGCCAATCACCTTTAAGCATTTTCCCACTCAAACAGCGGACCAGAGGGAAGACTTAGCTTTCAGTATCTAACACCCCTCCCCTCTTGGTTTGGACCAAACGTAGTCACGCAGGTAGGCGGGGCGCTTATTAGTCCTACTTGACCTGTGCAGCTCACTTGGTGGAGTGGCAGCGGGCTGAGAGGTGGTGCCCATTGCTGCTTCTTCTTCCGCTCATGGAAAGTCCTGGAAACTTTCGGGCATGGCCTTGGATTCTACGGGAACCAGTTTGAGAGAGGCGCGTCGCTGGAGTCCTGGTTCCTCAGGTGCCTTCTCCGGTTCTATTGGGCTTGAGTTAGCAAGGGAGGAATTAGAATTAAATTCCTTTAATTCTTTTTCTAAGTTGTCTGTATTTTGGCTGAGGCAGCTTCTGAGTTGGTCAATGTGCCACCTCCATTGGCGCCCGTCGTCTAGCCTTACTATATATGATAGGGGCCCTGCTACCTTTTCTATTTTACTAGGTAGCCAAAGGGGTCCCTCAGCAAAGTTTTGTGAGTGAACCAGGTCTCCGATGCTAAAGGACCTGGTATGCCTAATGTTTCTTTCGTTGTTTCGGGGGCATAGTTTGGTTGAAGTTGGTCTAGGATCGAGCGAAGGTGGCGACCCATTAGGAGCTCTGCCGGACTTCTCCCTGTGACCACACTGGGTGTTATGTATTGGTACAGGAGAAATTTGTCCACTCGGGCTTGCCAGTCACTTGATGCCAACCTGCCCAATGCTTCCTTGGCAGACCTCACCATCCTTTCAGCCTGCTCATTACTGGCCAGATGGAAAGGTGCCGTGAGGGCATGGCGGATGCCCAGTTCTGCCAGGAAGCCTTCAAACTGGGTGGCAGTAAATTGCAACCCATTGTCCGACATTGGGACGTCTGGCAGGCTGTGGGTGGCAAAGAGCCTAAGGAATACCTTGATTACAGCATTGGCCATGGTGGTGCCCATCAAGATGATCTCCAGCCACTTGGAATATGAATCGACCACTACTAGGAAAGTTTGGCTTAGAATGGGCCTGCAAAGTCTATGTGGACCCTTGATCAGGGGGCTCTAGGGCGATCCCACTCCTGGATGGGTGCCCTGGGTGGGGCAGGCCATGATTCCTGGCAAGGCTGACACCTGGCTACCCATTCCTGTATGTCCTGGTCCATGTTGGGCCACCATACAAAACTCCAGGCGAGGGCTTTCATCCGGACAATCCCCAGATGTCCCTCATGCAATGCCTTAAGGATAGAATGCCTGAGGCTAGGCGGAATGATTACCCAGTCTCCTCACAGTAGACAACCCCCTTGAGCTGAGATCTCATTCTGCTTAGTCGCAAATGGCTTAAACTCCATGCCCACTGGGCCCTTTGGCCATCCCCTCCACACCCAGTTCAAAAGCTTTGGCTGAGTGCTTTGCCACATTGGCAAAAGTCACCAAACCATAATCCAGGCAGTCAATGAGGAGGACGGGGATGCCAGGGGTTGGATCGTCCAGCAAGTCTGGCAAGGGGCATTGGCTGAGGGCATCGGCATGCCCCAAGGTCTTGCCAGGGCGGTGCAGCAGCTGGTAGCTGTATGCTGACAAGAAGAGGGCCCACCTCATAAAACGAGGTGACAAAGCCACAGGTGTGAGGCAGATAGTGGGGAATGGAAGGATTCTTATCAGAGTTGAGGAAGCTTCTTGGATGAGAATTGAAACATCTTCAAAAGAAAAAAACAAGGAAGTCCAGTTGCCTCATGAAAAAGCACCTTTGGGACAACTGTGATCTGGATGACTGAGAATCTGTACAGACTTCTGTCATTGGAAGTGTTAAAACTTAAACAGCAACTCATATTAGTCGTATGCAGTTTATCCTGTATGAACAGAAGACACGAAATATTTTGATCTTATAAAAAACTGCATAAAGTATCTTAAATGCCCTAGTTTTGAGGGAAACCAGAAATTAGTAGCATCTGTCTGACAAATAAATGATTTGCATCTGGTATGAATCCAACAGTTTTCTGTATTTGTATTTTAACACCGAAGTACCATTTGGTATAAAGATTGGGTGCAGGAGGAAAGCTAGATTATTTATTCATTCCTGGCATGTAAATGAAAGTTATCTGAAGCTATTTACTTCCCCAAAATAATTCCAGTAAATGCCTTATGTTTGGTAAATATTTCTCTGTTTTGATAATGTTTTTTTCCCTTTTCCCTCTTTTTTCCTGACAGTGTTTCCAACAGGTGATAATTGATGATGTGATGAATACAGAATATAGAAAACTAGTGCTTCTGAAGCAGATATCTTACATTGTACTAGTTTTCTATGAGCAAGGTATGTTTACTTCATACAGGTAGTCCTTGACTTAGAACTGTTCATTTAGGGACTGTTCAAAGTTGCAACGGCACTGAAAAAAGTGACAACTATTTCTCATACTTAAAACCTTTGTAGCTTCCACATGGTTATGTAATCGTAATTCAGTTGCTTGGGAACTGATTCATATTTATGACGGTTGCAGTGTCCCAAGGACATGTGATCATTTTTTGCAACCTTCTCAAGCAAAGTCAATGGGGAAGCTAGATTCACTTCACAACTGGGTCCCTAATTTAACAATTCTAGTGATTCACGTAACAACTATGGCAAGCTAGGTCATAAAATGGGGTAAAATTAACTTAGCGACAGAAATTTGGGGCTCAATTGTAGTCGTATGTTGAGGATTACCTGTACAGGGAATTCTCAATTCACAACCAGTTATTTAGTGATGTTTGTAGTTACAATGGCATTGAAAAAAGTGATTTAAACCAATCTTCACACTTACAACCATTGCTGTATCCCCAAAGTCACATGATCCAAATTGGGGCATTTAGCAACTGGTGTGTATTTACAGCAGTGACAGCATCCCAGGTGGTTGCCATCTGCAACCTTGCCAGCTGGCTTCTGACAAGCAAAGTCAATGGGGGAAGCCAGATTTGCTTAACAACCATGTGATTCACTTAACAACTGCAGTGATTCACATGACAACTATGACAAAAAGGTTGTACAATCGGTCACTTAACAATTGCCTTACTTAGCAATGGAAATTTTGGTCCCAATTGTAATTGTAATTATAAGACAAGGACCATTTGTAGAAGAGGAACGAATATAATAAAGTAAGAATCAAGCTTTTCTTTCAGGCACAAATAACCAGGACTGTTCAGGATATTAAGTTGCAGATAAGAAGATTTATTGCTCAAATCTATACACAAGAATCTAGTTAACTAAGGTTCAGTGCTAAATTGGTGACAGATAAGGGTCATTGGAATTCAAGAGGGGTTAAACTTAGACCATTTTTTAGAAGTCCCTGAAGTTTAGAATAATAGAGTTGGAAGGGACCTTGGAGGTCTTCTAGTCCAACCCGCTACTTAGGCAGAAAACCCTATACCCTTTCAGACAAATGGTTATCCAACATCTTAAAAACTTCCAGTGTTGGAGCATTTACA
>JANHFM010009220.1:199668-213129 GCA_032468115.1 Grayia smithii
GTGATTGGACAAACAAGGAATTTGTCTTGGTGCATACTCTCTCGGTGTACATAAAAGAAAAGATACATTCGGCATGAATCATGGGGTACAACACTTAATCACACCTCAGAAGGAGGTGTTCCTTCAGGTAAATAAAGTCCTTAACCATTTAGGACTTTAAAGGTCAAAACCATCATTTGAACTGAGTTTGACAACAGTCCAGTATAAATGTTAAAATACTGGCATAATATTATATCAGCCAGTCCCAGTGAGAAACCTAGTCACTCTATCACCATGTAAGGTGGGTGCAGATTCTCCATGACAGGAAAGGCTCCATTCTGCTGGACATACCATCCAAAAGTACCATCTTCATGTTATCAGGATTAAGATTCTTATAATCTTACTATTCATCTTATTGAATTGAGTTGAACTGAGTTGACTCTCAGTGTACATGCAAAGCTACACAATCACCATCATCATCACATCAATAAGAGGATGAGTAAGAAGGGTAATAGGAAAGATAAATAATAATCCTATAGCCATACTACTTGGATAAATATACATACAGACATTAGACAGCATTTGTGAAAATTAGGTATTCATCAGAATGATGGACCGAGGAAAAAGCTGTCCCTTTGGCTAGCTGATTTTGCAATGTCCTATAAAACCATTCCAAGGGGATGAGTTGAAATAGTTTATGCTCAGGATGTGAGGGGTCTGTAGATATTTTGTCAGGCCTCATTGTGAATATACAGGATGGAAGGCATGCAGGAAGGCACACAGGTTGCAATTGTTTTTTCTTCAGTCTTAACTATTTGTTGGAGTCTGTACCTGCCCTGTTTAGTTGCTGTACCAAACCAGACAGTTATAGAAGTACAGATGACAGACTCAATAACTCCTCTGTAAAACTATATCGACAGATACTTGGGCAGTCTGAATTTCATGAGTTGACACAGAAAGAATATTCTTCACTGTGCCTTTTTAATGATGGTTCTAGTGTTAAGTGTCCATTTCAAGTCCTGGAAGATTATAGAACCCAAATATTTGAAGGACTCTACTGCTGTGCTGTCAAATTTGGTAAGAGGTGATTAAATGGAAGGGCTCCTCCTAAAATCCATTATCATCTCTACAGTTTTAAGCATATTGGACTCCAGATTATTACAGCTGCACCACAGGGCCAGTTGTTCAATCTCCCATCTATATGCAGACATATCACCATCTTGAATGAGGCCAATAACCATTGTATCATTATTGGCTGCATTCAGGATTTGGTCAGGCAAACGAGGGAAGGAAGGAAGGAAGGAAGGAAGGAAGGAAGGAAGGAAGGAAGGAAGGAAGGAAGGAAGGAATACATGAATGATTCTCATGACTTTTAGCTGCTGGTCCCAACTCCTGTTCTCACTTCCAACATCCCCTTCTACTCCATCCCACTATACATCTGCTTTGTTGATTTTAATCACTATTTCCAGGATATGCAAAGGGCAGGCCAGCGGGCCAGATATGCCACACAATGACCAAGCCCACGCCTGGTTCAGCGAAGGGGGGGAAAGTCCCAATATGTCACGTGACGCTGCTATAACGACATGAGTCTGACACCCTGGCATAGGGAGTGTTCGGTATTTATCCCTGGTTTTGATTCGATTATGGTGTGTTCTGACCAGGAAAGGGACTTGAATCTGAACCAAACCTAAATTACTATTACCCTTTCTAAGCCCTTAGTAAATTCCACTTATGATTAAATGATTTAGCTGTTGTTAAAAGCATTCAGCAAACGTATGTTAGGATTTAGCTGTTGCTATTATTATTTGGTTCTATAAAGGCCATGAAATAGAGACATTCCAACCACCCATCATCAATCAGGTGGGATCACAAATTGCTCCAGCTTCTACCCTGTTTTAAAAAAAATTCTGATTGAAGAGTCAGATCTCAACGAGCCTTCAGTAGAGTAGTATTACACAGGCAGGAACAGGAAAGTGCACTTTGGCAGTTTAAAAGAGGCAGGAAAACTGATTTTGCTCCTTACAGAAAATCAGGTTTTATTTATCTTATTTTTAGTCTACGCCTATCTGCTTGCCTATATGACTAATTGACATTTTTTCCCAAAGAAATGCCATAAATCTTCAATGACTTTATTTGAAGGAACCCCACAGCCTGAAATTCCAAACACTTTTTAGATCATGTAAATGCAATGCATATTCTTAAAGATAATTCTTCCACATCCATTTTTTATTGACTGGAAGAATTTGTTTCTTTGAAAAAATATGACATACTATTGTATTAAACTGTATCATGCCAAAACATGCAGAATTTTAAATACAGATAGAAATATAACTGGGTTTTGTGGGTTTTATATATCTTTTATTTTCTACTTCTATTTATTTTATTCAATATTAGCAGTTATTCAGTATATTTGGAATTGTCTTTCTAGCATATTTAAAAGACAAGGAATTTTGATTTTCTTCAGTTTCAAAAGCTTCCCCTGCGATCTTCTGTTTAGTTTAAACTTTCAATCCTTTTTTCTCCCACTACCTACATATCATCTGCCTACATATGCCTGGTTATAAGTATGTGGTAGATTTTTTAACTGTGGTGGTGTTTTTGTCTTTAGTAACATCAAAGCTAAAAATGTAATGTATCAAAACTGCATTTGAATGTAATTAATGTCATTACCTAAAATGTAATGATTAATACATAAAAATACTGAATAGATAATAAGAAAGAATAAATGAAGAAGCAATCTGAATTTAAAATAGCAGGAATTTTGATGCCTTAAAGAAAATTCAATTTTTTTCCTCCAACTAACGATTTTTTTTTAAAAGGTAGAAAGTATCTTCTTATTTCCAAACAGGGAATGATTAATTTTAGTAGCACTGATCAGTCCTAAATATCATGGAACAATAAACACAATCCTCAAATAAAGATAACTAATTTATACATTTTATTAGGCAACTTATTTATTTTTAGGAAGATATTTGTTTTAATTTTGTAGCATCTAATGTATTAGGAAGACTTGAAAGGCTTGTTTTCAAGCTTTATGTAAATTTTAAGGCAGTCAGTTTTGAAAAATGTCAACAAATAAACTTAATTTAAACAAATTCAATTTCCTTTTGCTTTATTTTAGAATAGGGTACTGTCTTTTAAAAAATAAGAGACTGGTTTCAGGTCCTTTCCCAAATGGGCAAGTTGGGATTAAATTATCCTGCTTACACAAAACTTTTCAAAATATAATGTAAAATAAACTTCAACCAAATATACACATGTTGACATTTGAATATGCTGTTTTGAAGCACTCAGCTTTCTGGAGCATCCTGCTGTGTCCCCTGCAGAGTCTTCATCACTATCATCAGTCATGCATAAAATAATTGTTTTTCTGCTTTTACAAGGAAATCAAGAATACTAGCCATTCTGTTTGAAATGAAAATGAAGGCAACACGCTTAATCACATCAAGAACGGTCAGCTGTTGTCTTCGAAACATGCATATAAGTGAAAAACAAACACTTTACTGTAAGACCTTATGCTCTGATAATTAAACTTTTCTATACTTAAACTAATGCTGCTTATGAATAAATGGATTGCCAAAAAAGGAAAAAGCAGTATTTACTATAAATGAAGTAAGAGGCAGAGCATAATTACGACAAGTGTTTCTTATTATAGATGGCCAAATGGACAAACAGGAAGCAGATAAAAACATCTAGATTTTTAAATTAAGATTTTAAATAAAAGTTTTTAGCACCAAATTAACATTTCTTAAACAACTGGTAATTATTGCGTAATATTGATAGTGTGAAAATATTGAATGGCCAGGCTTTGAATGAAAGTATATTATGCCAAGCAAAATTACCAGGAAACATATATTTCTAATATTCAGTTATCAATGTTACAATCACTGTTTTATAGAGATGCTCAAAAAACATAAATGAAACAACATATTGGCTTTGTTTTTAACTTGTTGTCCTGCCTAAACTAATGGGCTGAAAGGCTTGGAAGAATATTCAATTTTAGAAAATCAGAAAAGAAATATAAACCATAGTGCTGAAACCACATTCTCCCAGAGGAAACAAAGTCTTTCAAAACAAGTGAATTTAGTGGTAATGATTGCATATAATTGTTTTAAGTTCTCAGATGCAGACTTTTGTAGTCCTGTGGAAACATGAGGTCTAAACTTAGTTTTTGATTGTGTTATTTGCTCACAATTCCACCTGACTATATATTAAACAGTGTCATCAGACTTACATACTCACCAATAGATATTTGGTTGGTTGTTTTTTTTTAAGAATGTTAGTGCTTTATTTATAAGATATGTGTCTGTGCATTTACGTAGACAGGCAAATAGACAGACAGAAAGTCTCCATTCTGTTTAAAATATATTTTTCTTCCTGTTCTGTAGTCAGTTATAGGCAGTCTGACCTTTTGAAAATTAATTTCTATGTGTGTTCCTAATGTACAAAGATTGACATGTACCTTCTACTTTGTCTACATTCCAAGGAACTGCTTTTCTTCTGGTCTCTGTTTCTTTCAGCCTGTTTTTTAATTTACTCCTTCCTTCCTTCCTTCCTTCCTTCCTTCCTTCCTTCCTTCCTTCCTTCCTTCCTTTTCCCTAATCTTCCTTGGGTTCGTTAATTTATTTTTTAAAACCGTATAGCTATTTCTTTGTACAAAGAAATATATATACTATATGGTATAGCTTTCGTCCAATCTTCTGTCATTTCAGTATTATACTCTTCCCACTCTCTTCATATTTTCTACTATTCCAACTCTGTTATTCTGTTCTATATATTTACTGTTCTTCATAGGCAACAAAAAGCTGATTCTTCTAGGTTTTATGGTGCAAACTGCAGACATACTCATATTCAGTAAAACTAAAAGGAAAGTATATAAGTATGTTTAAATGTTCTCCGCAAATTTAATGCTAGCTGAATTCAACTTCAAACAGGACCTTGAGATAAGTATGAAGCATGGGCATATTATGCATAGAAACAAAGCAAATCATTTTTAAACTCCTGCCAGATCAAGCTGCAAGGAAGTTTGCTTTTACAATTGGATTTCACAAAACCCAATGCCTTACCCTACTCCCACTTTCACAGTTCAGTTTCATGCACATCATTTAGCTTTCCTCTTTTATTTTAGGTGATGATATCTTTTATTCACATACGCAGAAAAGATGTCCTTGACTGTACTAACTATAGACATTAATACTGGTAAGGGTGGATTATAAAATTCTGAGCCAAGATCTGATACATAAGGGAAAAATCTTTCAATAGCACTGGCAGCAGTCTTTTCATTTTAAATAGAAAAAGGCACACACTCTCTCTCTTCTTCTCTCTTTTGCTTATTTTGATTTTTTAGAACAGTGTTTTCAAATTAGAAACACTGGTAAAATCAATGAAGTATTTATTTTCAAGAATCCATCTTGAATTGCTAGATTCAAATTTCAAATCTTGAAATATTTCTCACCTTAAGGACTGCCTATCACATCCTGCAATTTACCTAATATATGTAACAAAAATCATATTCATATTCATAATCTCTACTGAATTAAGTTGATGATCCACCAAGCCCTTCATTCTGTTTTCCAGATGCCTTTGGAAAGGTCACAAAGGCAGCACATAAAGGCGCTTCAAGGTGCTGGTTTTAACCTATGAAGCCCTACATGGCTTAGGCCCAGAGTATTTGCAGGCCACCTACTGCTGCAAGCATCCTCCCAGTGCCCGGTTCGCTCTCATAGGGTTGGCCTCCCCAGGGTGCCCTCAGCCAGACAATGTTGGCTGGCGGCGCCCAGGAGGAGAGCTTTCTCTGTGGGAGCACCGACCCTGTGGAATGATTTATCCGTGGAACTTCGGACCACCCCAGACCGTAGCTCCTTCTGCCGCGACCTGAAGACCTGGCTTTTTTACCAAGCAGGCTATGGTTGACCATTTTAAAATTATTTTAAAATAGCTTTTAAACTGTTGAACTCTTAACTTTTATTATTGCCCCTTTTTAATTCTTTGTAGTTTTCTATGTCATTTGTTTATACTGTATATGTCTTTTATATTCTATGTTTTTATTGTGTGCTGCCCTGAGTCCTTCGGGAGAAGGGTGGCATAGAAATGAAATGAAATGAAATGAATAAAGAAAGAAAGGAAGGAAGGAAGTTTTTGAATTGCTTTCTTCCAGTGACTAAGCATGAAATGTTTACATAAGGCAAATAAAGAACCTTATCTGAAATCTAAATTAACTACTAGTTAATGTAGCTAAAATAGTTTAACAGTTGACATTTCTGAATAACAACCACCACCATAGTAGGAAGTAAAAGACAACAATGAGAAGTATATGTTTCCTACTTCCAAGCAGAGAAGTAAAACAAGGCAATGTGTATTTCAGTTTTAAAGGCTGAAGTCACTTTATAGGGGAGATGGGCAGCACAAACTTTTAGTAAACAAACAAATAAATGGGTTACCATGTGGTATTTCATCTAACAGTACTTCTTTCCATTTGAAGCACAAAGTTTGCCTGAGGTATCAGGTCAGCCATTTTCCACTATGTTTTGTGGAGGCAAACCTTTTTCTTCAGTTTACAACTTTCTTATACTGGGACTACCATATACTGTATACACTACAAAAGGTTGTCTAATTACCAGGTGACAACAGCAATAACAAAAAAATAGAAAAATATATACAGGTAGTCCTCAACTTACAACAGTTCTTTTAGTGACCTCCAAAGTTACAGCGGCACTGAAAATAGTGATTTATTACCAGTTTTCACAGTTACAACATTTTTAGCAACACCATTATCATGTGATCAATATTAAGATGCTTTACAACTGATTCATACTTATGATTTTCGTGATGCCCCAAGGTCACATGATCACCTTTTGTAACCTTCTGACAGGCGAAGTCAATAGGGAAACCAGATTTACTTAACAACCAATTAATATTAACTTATTCACTGCAGGGATTCACTTAACAACTGTGGCAAGAAAGGTCATAAAATGAGGCCAAACTCACTTAACAACTGTCTTATTTAACAACAGAAATTTTGGGGTCAATTGTGGTTGTAAGTTGAGACTATCTGTATTTTGTTTGTCTGGATGTTTGGACCCCAGATAAGTAACTCTAATTTACAGTATGATATGATAATTTCAGTCTATCTAATGATAAGTCTGGCCTATATTATAACTAAATTGCTTCTAAGCAAATAAAATGCAGAGCAGTTTGTTACTTGTACATGTAATTGAATCTAAACTTAGAGCACAAAATACATATTGTAAATTTCACTAACCAGGCAGCAAACTTGCTTTTATTAAACACCTATGCTGACCGGAAATCAAAGGAGTTGATGAAATTTGTAAAATTTTCCTCTAGCTATTATTCATGTAGTTATACTTATCTTAAATATAATTTAAAGGTAAAGTATGGCAATCTCAATTCATTACTTTATCAACTACAGATATATGGAATGAAAGTATCACAATGCTGTATAACATTATATAACAATATTATATAGATTATAGAATAATCTTATTCTGGTTTTAAGAGTATATTAGCATGGTCACCTTGTTCTCTGTCTGTGACATAATCTATATGATGAAAGTCCCAAAGGTGCTTTTTCAAGAAACAACTGGACTTTCTGGTTTTTCTTTGAAGATGTTTTGCTTCTCATCTAAGAAGCTTCTTTAGCTCTGAATGGATGGTGGGGAATCAGAGCTGAAGAAGTTTTTTGGATTGTCTTCAAAGATAAACCAGAAAGTCCTCTTGAAAAAGCACCTTTGGGACAACCCTGACCTGGATGACTGAGAATCTCCATAGATATCTGAATCATGAAAGTTAATCAGAGAGAAAACATGAAGATTTCTTGTTTAGAATTGGGCTTCTTTGCCTTCCTGGTCTTTCATAATTTGATTCCGTCTATGGTACACTGCACTTCTTTTGTTCTCAGTTTCTTTCTGCAACCGTTATCCATAATGGAACATTAAAAAATGATGTGTTATAGAAATACATCCAATAACCCAAAAGTCATTCAACAACTAGATAATCCATGGAAATTCCTCCATGTTATTGTAATGCTTCCATGGAATTAGCACACTTCATTTCACTAACATACAGATGTCAAAACATATTTATTAATAGCATAGACCAGTAGAGTTTTTCCATTTCAGCAATATGTATGAATACCAGATCTGGAGACTTAGTTGATGGTGCAACTTTACATTGAATAAGCACTTGAATTTCTGAACAACATATTTGAATAGTATCGGTAGTATTTTTTCCCATAAGAAATTGTTCCTCTACTTCTTTGAATCACACATGGACACTCTGGGAATATGCTTAATTGCAAGCACATTAACAGAATGAAAACAGTTTCAGGTTGTATAAAGACTGGAATTATCTTTGAAGGCAGAGCTATCCATGGAGGTTAGAGTATTTCTCAGCCTTACATTTTATTTCACGGAAGGAAACTGCTGGCACTTAAAACTGGCATTGCTGCTATCCTCTTAAAACCCCGATTACTAATACCATGTGATGTCTTACAGAAAGCTGGATAACATATGTATCAGTTTGTACCCGGTACAAAGCTTCTCATAAATAAATAAGGCTAGAGGGATGTTTTGATGGCAGAGGGTAGCATTTTGTTCCATTCTCATTGAAAGATAGCCCTGGTTTAGAAAAGATATGTTTTGTGGCAAAACCACTGCTGTCATCTGGTTAAGTGCTGAGATGTTGAGACATGAAGCTCAAGTAAACATTTCAGCTTAATCTTGGATAGAACTGATTTACTTTGTAGAATTTTAAAGTCTATTTATTTTATAGCACGGCAGCTTGTTTGTCTTGACTTGTCACCGTGACTTGCAATTTTTCTTCCTTTTTTTAATGAAAAAGGAGAAGTTAGATAAAAGATTTTAAAGAGAAAGAAGAAAAAAATGAGTTTAAAAATGTGATCATGTGAGAATAAAAATCATATAAAGCACCAGCTCAGATGCATATTATTTAATATTAAAAAGAAAATTAAGCTGGGGTAAAATTATTATACATGTAGTGATGCTGGCAGACTAACACTATAATCCCCCACACACTTCCTTATAACCAAGCTTTAATTCCATTGCAATATACTTCCAAGAAGATGGCATTTAGCATCATAGTGAAAGCAAGCTGGTCACACTGCTGCAACATTTCAAACAGTAAAGAAATGGGACATATAACACAGAGTGGTAGGTAGATGAATTCATTTTCTTTCCGCCATATGATATGGTATATATGATAGAAGAAAAGTACCTAAATCATTATAGTAACTGTTCTTCAGAATTACAGAGTTGAAAGGGACTTCTAGTCCAACTCCCTGCTCAGGAAACCCCCTGCTCAGGAAACCTGCTGTCCTACTGCTCAGGAAACCATATAACATTTCAGATAAACGGCTGTCCAATCTCTTCTTCAAAACTTCCAGTGTTGGAGCATTCACAACTTCTGGAGGCAAGTTGTTCCACTGGTCCACTGATTAATTATTCTAACAATCAGGAAATTTCTCCTTAGTTTTAGGTAGCTTCTTCCCTTGAATAGTTTCCACACATTGCTTCTTGTCCTGCCTTCAGGTACTTTGGAGAATAGCTCTTCTTTGTGGCAGCCCCTGAGATATTGGAACACTGATATCTAGTCCTTCTTTTCATAAGACTAGACATACCCAATTCCAGCAACCAATCTTTTTATGTTTTAGCCTCCAGTCCCCTAATCATCTTTGTTTCTCTTCTCTGCACTTTTTCTAGAGTCTCAACATTTTTTTTACATCGTGGCAACCAAAATTGGATGCAGTATTCCAAATGTGGTCTTCCCAAGTGTTATAACGTGGTATTAACACTTCATATGATCTTGATTCTATCCTTCTGTTAATGCAGCCTAGAACTGCACACTGCTGGCTCATATTTAAGTGATTGTCCACTAGTACTTCAACTTATTATGAAGAAATAAGAACGTTTGAAATCAGTGAGATCAACAATCAAACAGTATTATTTTTAAGATGAGACACCACTTAAGCAAATAAACATATATATCTGGAGTTGACTTTTTTGCACACAGTGTGTGTATACCTACAGTATACAAGTTTTACACACAGTATACAAGTTTTCTCCCTAGTGCATACTGCTTTCATGTTACTTTCCAAGCACTCCATAACTTGTAGAATATAAGCACTTGGATCAATATGGTAAACAGTGTAATACAATAGCACTTGTAAATTCCATACAAAAATCAGAGGGCAAAATAAAGTAGAATTTTTCATTTGAATCTTTTCCTTGTTTTCTTCATTTCTTAGAGCAATTAATTTGAATGAAATGTAATTTAACCTTTCATTCATTTTAAAAAATAGTCTGCATCTTGTTACAGCACCATATCCCTTATTCTATGAAGCTCTCAAGGATACTCATTCCTAAATCTTTCACCTCTGAGAAACTTGGATTTTCTCCAAGAAAAGCAACTTGTTTCCATGTGTGTGTGTGAGAGAGAGAGTATGTGTGTGTGTTGGGCTTGTATAATTATATATGGGAAAGGTAACAATATGATTCTTTCTTCCCAATCAATACATATTTGGTTAAAATTATTAAGTGATTAATAAACCTCAGATATATACATGTCGGATACAGGTACTGCACACTGTCCTAGTTCACAAGATAGGGAAATCCTAATCACATCACTGCTTATTAATCAGAACATTATCTTTCCATTCTCAGGAATATCCTGAAGTTTTGTTTTAGATGATTTTATTTGTGAAATATAAACTAAAAACTTATCTTGAATGTAATGTCATGTGAGTCTTTAATTGTAATGATATACTGTTTATAGTCTGCTTCTAGTTTTAGAGGATTAAAACAGTGCTGGAGAAATAGACATAATAACCTGTAAGTAGCGGTCCAGCAAATTGCTCACATGTAAAGCATGTGCTCTTCGTGCAAAATTTCACTTATTCAATTCTTGCAATTTCACTTGCTCCTGCATGTTGTTTATAGGAGCAATAAACACTTGGTCCAGAAAACGTTTATGTTTTGTTACATTTCTCTAGATTAAGCAAAAACAATTCTTAAGTATTTGTATGTGGAGAGACTATCCCACATTCATAAAGTTTTGAATTTATACTTGAGAAGGAATGTTAAAATCAGAATTGCAAGTAGAATATTACATGTTCATGGTTTTATAAAAGAGTAAAATAAATAATACGTTCTGTTCCTTTGCCACATACTTTTTATGGCTTTGTCTTATCAAACAAAATACTAAAATGACATTTCGTTAAAAATGAGGATGAGTAATTTATACCAGTTAGTGGCATAAGATCATCATGTACTCAAATAATAGGAAAACATACCCAGTAAAATGTGATTCATGCTTGTAAAATGCCCTACAATCTTATAATACATTAATAATAAGCATAAACCTGTAAATGTTGCATGTACTTTATAACCAGCCAATAAAAGAAAACCAATATGTTTTCTTCCAAACTGCACATTCATATCATAAGTAATTACAGACCTTACATACTTGCTATCAACAGGAGCATCCATAGAGGCACAAGGCAAGCAAGTGTCATGCAAAACACACATGCAGGCAACACACATGTGTGTTGTGATTCGAATTCTTATCTTCCGTACTGATGCAAGTTCAAAAAGGTAAGAATGCATTGAGATGTCATCATACAAATTTTGTCAATTTGGCATCATAAGCAAAGATACTTAAGACAAAAGTTGGGGAAATTTCAAATCTTCTGTGATGAAAGTTGGATTATTTTGATCTATACAGAAACAAAATACTGCTAATCTTGTATTACTTTTTCTTAACATATATACTCCACCTTTCTTCAGGAGCTCAAGATTGCCTAGCATTTCCTGTTTCATTTTTTCTATAATCTGGACTCAGAAAGAATGACTGGCCCAAAGTTATACAGTGAGTTTTCATGTCTGAAGGGTGGACTTGAAGAAACTCAAACTCAGGGCCACCATGAGTGGTCTTCATATAACAATCTGTATACATATTATACCCACAAAGTATACGGGCAGTGTGGTGACTCAGAGGTTAAGACATTGAGCTTGTTGGCCAGAAAGCCAACATTCAGGCTGAAGACCCTAGTGCCACGTGACAGGATAAGCTCCACTCGTCACCTCAGCTCCTGCCAACTTAGCAGTTTGAAAGCATGCAAATGCATGTAGATAAATAGGTAAGAGCTGTGGTGGCACAGTGATTAGAACGCAGTATTGCAAGCTAATTCTGCTGACTGTCAGCTGTCAGTAATTTGATTCTCACTGGCACAAGGTTGACTCAGTCTTCCATCCTTCCAAGCTGGTAAAATGACAGCCCAGATTGTTGGGGGCAATATGTTGACTCTGTAAACTGCTTAGAGAGGGCTCTGAAGCGGTATATAATTCTAACTGCTATGGCTACCACTTTGGTGGGAAGATAACAGTGTTCTGTGATGTCCTGCTGGTCACATGACCATAGAAATGTCTTTGAATAGCATTGGCTCAATGGCCTTGAACTGGAGATGAGCACCACGCCCTATAGTCAGCAATCACTAGTGTGGTATATTACCTTTTCTACAGAGTGTATATCCTATGTGATGTTCATATGTATATTTGCCATTAGAAGGCAGTTCACAACAAGTTTCATGTTGTTGTGAGGGAAAAAATGAACATGATATTCAGGAAATAGATGAGAAATTAGAAGAAGCAGTGGAAGGAAAAAAATCAAAACAAGATGCAAGAAGATAAAGATAATGAACAGAAAGGATTAATAAGTACGAATCAATCAGATAATTCCTTAAAAGCTTATAACAGAACAGAGAGAAAAAAAGAAAAATCTCTTCAAAAAAGAGAAAGGTTTAGAGAAAAAAAGAGAAAAATCTCTTTTAAAAAAAGAAAGTCTTATTGATGGATGTTCAAATAATACAGCAGAAAGAGACAAAGGGCAACCTGAAGGAATGGTCAGTAGGTATAAAAATATCAAAAAGAATTATAAGACTTCAAGAGAAGAAATAAAAGGGTGATTAAAAAGTCAGTGAATGATGACAATAAACTCCAAAAAGGTTAAGAGATGACGGATAATGATAAAATATATTAATAAAAAGAAAAAATAGAAAATACAAATAGAAATACATATTAACAGATAATAGAATCTATTATAATTGAAAATGAACTAAACTTAGTAGGTAGAAGTTTAGGATTAGGTAATCTAATTGTATTATTAATATTAATAGTGTGTTAAAGTATATTGTGAACTTAAACTTTTAAGGATTAGAAATTGTGAGGATTTTGAGATATATTCCTGGGATTGATTAAATATTGTTAATATTTTGTCTTCTTAGTAGTCCTAGACATTTGGGATATTGAAATTATGGTGAATAATGTATAATTTTCAAAATATTAAATTAGTAAATTAGTAGAAGATAACAAATACATGGTGCAAAGAAATGTTATTTATGTTTAAATGAATTAATGGGAAAAAATGATAAAGAATTATAAAGAGAGAATG
>JANHFM010009222.1:12836-27591 GCA_032468115.1 Grayia smithii
AGCTTTGCTGGCTGGGGAATTCTGGGAGTTGAAGTCCACACATCTTCCAGCGGCCAAGGTTGAGAAACACTGGTCTATATGATTATTCCACTGCAAAGCAATAATGTTCAGCATACTGTAAGTAATTCCAAATGTGGCTATCTTCTTTAAGTTTTTCTCTCCAGCTAGGTTGTAAAATAGCACATTGATCAAGATATCTTTATCTATTACATACATATCAACTTATATCAAATGATTGTCTTGACTATTGTAACAGTAACGGAGAGAAAATGCTAACCTCTATCGCAGTTTAAAAAGAGTCCTTTATTGCTAAGCAAATTTGTTGCTACTTCTAACCCTGAACCCTGTCCTTCCATTGTATTTCTCAAAAACACACATTATTTACTATGCCCAAGAAATTCAATAAAGCCATTGACACATACTCTTCCTTCTGCTATATTTATATATGAGTGTGAAAAAGTCCCTAACTTTGCAAATCAGCAATGGAGAAGAAGTGCATGAGAGTCAAACTTTTCATTTTATAATCAAACAAGAGACACAAATCTTCACACCCAATATTTCACCATTATCAACATGTATTTTTTCAGAGATGCAATTATTCACTCTATGTTTAAGGGAGTGACAAATCAGTTCAGCACTGTTGCCAAGAAAACAGCATGGATGTGTCTTGGCAGCTGAGCTTGACATGGCAAAGATTTAACTTTTCCTGTTTAATCTTGGTGTGTCAATGCACCAACTTGCATTCTGACTACCATATCATGCTGAATTGATAATTTATGTCCCTGTGTAGAATTTCAGGCTGGGCAAATAGAAACCAAGGCATTCAAACTGAACACAATTTTGTAATCCTTAGTCTTAGCATCTTATATTAGGCATTTTATTTTACAACTGTTAAAAAAAAGTTTTGTTTTGCAATGCACAGGAAATGCTTCAGTTATTTCTATACATTCAGCAGTTCTAGAGGTCAATGCTTAAACAGTATTTGAAATTACTTCTCACATTTGTTCATGCTAATTAACTCTTCAGCAGTTTTTGGCATACTAGCTAAATTTTGCCATAGGCATCCATTTTGATTAAAAATAATAAGAGCAACCTAATGTTTTTTAATATAAAATTTGAAGTCTCTTTACAAACCTCATAATAAACTTGCTCCATCCCACTTCATTTTACATAACTATCCCCTCTCCATGCAACAATATATTCCCTGGAATTTAATTTCTCCCAAATTTACTTAGATTTAGCAGAGCTATTAAAACCTGGCTGTTTCATCAGACTTGGGAGTAGATATGATGTGTATTCCTTCCCCTCACGACCAAATTTGGGGTGCTTGTTTTTGACTGGTATTACCTTGGTGCAAAGATAAATGCATTATTATACTGATGTTTGTCTTTTATTGTTTTAATCCCATTTACAGGTTTTAGGTAAGTAAACTGCTCAGAGTCAGGATTCCCTTTTATGAAAAGATAGCTCATAAAATAAAAATAAATATCAGCAAGTCATAGAAATTTGCACTGAGGGATGGAATTATTATTCCAATATTACAAATGGAATAGGCATGAGACTTATTGCGATTATGTAAATCAATGGTTGATTTCATATTTAGAATCCCTTACTTCTACTTTAAATATTGTCATATCAAAGTGTTTTCCTGCTTAATCTAAGTATCGTAACTGTGATCCTATCCATAGCCTAGCTTGTTCATTGGTTTGACAGTTTTATTAACTTAAATATATTTAAAATATAACCCCAGTTTAAAAGGAATGATACAAGAAAACATGTGAAAACAAACAGATTTTTCCTAAGACACTGAGCTTGTCAATCAGAAAGATTGGCAGTTTGGCGGTTCGAATCCCTCGTACAGGTTTCCTGCATGAGCAGGGGGTTGGCCTAGATCAGTGTTTCTCAACCTTGGCCACTGAAAGATGTGTGGACAAGATTGAGAAACACTGGCCTAGATGAACTCTAAGGTCCCTTCCAACTGTTACTATTACAACTGTGAGTTGCATTATCAGACATGTGGCAAAAGAATGATATGTTCTCCTGTTTGGCGTCATGTCCTCTGTCCTAGCAAGGATGGCCTTAAAATGAAATATCATGTGTCTTCTTTTGGGGATTTTTTTTTTTTTTTTGAAGAGAGGGGTATTTTTAACAAAAATAATCATTCAGACTTTCATGTATTGAGACCTTTTAAACTGGCTGTTTCTTTCCCTCACCTGTTGACACATTCAACAGTCATAGCTTGGTGGCAAGACAAGACCTTGTATGGGATATATCACAAACGGATATCTAACATTGAGAAATCCTTCCAATGGCTGGAAAGGGCTAGGCTAAAAAATCAACTCTAAGGCACTGATCATAGCAAAACTAGAACAGGCATTAAGCACCAGATTCATAGACGCAGGGATCTACCATACTAAATGTGCATAGAGGCTTCAGAGGTAATTCAATACATAGTGGCAGTGTATAAGATATAGAAAGGAACACCCTGAACAAACCAAGTACTGCCATTGTGTACAAGTACATTTGCACAGTATATGGGATTGTCCCTACAAGTCCAGATGGAGATTTCATAGACATTTATGGAGAATAATAGGGCTAAGATCCTATAGGACTTTCATATCCAGATGGACAGGAGAAGTTCTGGCCAATCACCCAGAGATATTGTGGTAGTGGACAAGGACCAGAAGACAGCAAAGATAATAGGTGTAACAGTGCCAAGTGACAGCAACATCTAGAAGAGTATGAAAAGCTGGAGAAGTACCAGGATCTGAAGGAGGAACTCAACAGGATGTAAAAAGTAAAAGCCCAAGGGGTCTTAATGGTGATAGGAGCACTTGGAGCTGTGACTTCTAAGTTGGTAGAGTGGCTCCAGCAAATCCCAGATCCATACAACTGCAGGGCTAGGAACAGCTAAAATTCAACACAGAATCATGAAACTCCTAGGCTTCTGATAGAGGAAATGACATTGAGGAAGATGCACATTTCTCATAGGGATGGAAGAGGACTTATTAACATATATGTTAAGAGAAATACAAGGGAGCATTTAACACTAAGCTTAAAATTGAAACTTTTATTACACAACACTTTGATTTAATTTGCATTCTTTTTTTAATGTTATACACAAATCTGATTGAAAAAAAACAAATAATTTTATGCCTGTAATATTGACATTCTAATTTGTACTTACTATTGATAGAATAATTTTTCTTTTGTTTATTTCTAAAATTGTAAGTTAAAGTATATAAAGTAAGTACAAATAATAACAATGTTAATAAAATTCATTTATAAACACTATTGAAATAGTAATTTATATTATTATTATACTAAGATCAATAACAATATCATAAAATGAGTAAAAAATAAAAAAAATGTTGGAAAAATATTGAGATTGAAAAGCCAGTTTTTCTGATCTTGGAAATACATAATATCATATACACATAACCCTAAGAACATTTCTTGCAGGAGTTTTTTGCTGTAATTTTGTTGCAGATGCCAAGAAATGTAAACAATTAATGTGTGTTTCTTTTCCTCTATTTCTTTTACAATTGTCCATGTCCTCCTTTGCTTATTCAGGTATCTAGTAACTCTAACTATGGATAAAGTTATGGTGGATAGTTTAAAGCCTAAACTATTTGGTTTAGACTTTAAACTAAAATGCAACCTGACTTAGAAGAATGGACTGATTGAATCTCAGAATTGGAAAAAAGAGAATAGATCAAAATGGACACTGAAATATTTTATCCAGTCTTAATGTACCTACATTGAATGTAGACAACATATTCAATGAGGCAATGAAAGGGCACAACATTCTAAAAGTCTGACCTAATAATGTATTTATTAAAAAAAAAAACTTATCTAAAACATTTCTCAGTAACCCAGCCTCTAATATGCTGAATATATAAACCATAATAATGCGATTAAATAAAACACAAATGTAACACACAGATACCATGAACTAAGCATAAGGAAAAGCCTGAACAAAAAAAGATACATTTTCAAAGGCGATAATCATCTTCTCTTTCACCATTCCCTCTGAAAGCTGTTTTGCCACAAAAGATCAGTAAAAGAAAGAAAAAGGCTTGTTTTCTGCATTTTCCTCATTGAAATTACCTTCAAAGCATAATTATTCCTACAAGTTTTGCCCTGTGACAATAGAATCACAAACTATCCATGTTTAATTGATGCAATTTGATTGGTGGAAATATTGCCTTTGGTGGTTCATTTTCTTTCAACTTCAGTAGGCCAACAAATAACTTCCTAAAACTATATCGAAAGCTCAGCATGTTGTAACTCCCCTTCTTAAAATGTGACATTTCTTTATAGAATACCACAATCTGAAGACTGAATAGAACCAGTTTTAAAGATGCATTTTCCTGCTTAAGATGTTGATTATCCTGGTGGAAATTCTGGGATTTGTTATTCAGTGTAACTGGAAGGCATTGGGAAAACTGTTATGACAGGTGATATGCAGTGCAGTGCCCATCAGGGGAAGGGATGCAGGAGCACTAGAGGAACAATGTGACTTCTTCTCTTTCTTAAATAGGAGGTCACTTGGGCTATCCTTCCCTAAGTTATCACATTATATTTATATTTGGAAGCTTGGGGAAAAATCAGGGAAAGTTGATTATTCTCTGAATAAGGGTTTTAGTCCTGGTTTTTCTGTATTTGAACTTGGTTAATAAGTAACCTAGAAATCAAATGTAGTAAGCCTCAATATGGTATCTAAAAAGTAGATCATGCTTGAATGAGGAAGTAAATCCCTAAGACAAAAGAAATGGAATAGGTTTTTGTAAGGCATTTTCACCAAATAGAGTGCAACTACTTTGGTGTCCCAATGGAGAACAAAGTGCCAAATAGAGCATATGCTCCTCCGGTCACCTCAGGAGGCAAAGATGTTACACAAACATTTCTGGCTTGCTTACAGAACTTGCCGGAGGCCTGGACTGATGCCTTGATTTATTTAGGTATAAAGTTTCCTTCATTTGTGCTGGCAGCAACATCTTTTAATTACAGAGAATTCAAAACATTTTGTTGTACAGGTCATCTGGCACACAGAAGCATAGTTCATCCTGCTCTGTATTGTGGTGGCCTACCTATCTTAGTCTACTCAGAGAACCAGCCTTTTCAAAGGCACCAGCAATGGAACACCTTACCCTAAGGCACTAACCTTGACCCAGACTTTCTTAATTCAAAGCCCACTTGGACATAAAAATGTTTCATGAAGTCCAGTTTTATGGAGCTCCAGATAAACTGCCAGCCCACACTCACTTGTTCTATGAATAAGCTATGAAATGTATCTATTTTTATTTATTTTTCCCTGAACTTGTCCTTTACTGTGGATTTTTCTTTCAACTCAAGCAAATGATTTCCCCAGATGTGCTGTCATGGTGTCACTTTGATTGGCAAGTTTTACATCAGCCTCCAGCAAATGCTCATCGTAATGAAAAAACTTGAATTACTGATATGTAATTTTTGCAAACATAACCACACCATCTTAGTTTGATTTTCCAGATAAGAACATATTAAGTTCAGTCTAACAAGTAAGGTCAAGTTGTTAAAAGTAGCTTTTAAACTTCTGAGATATACATGTTGCTATGAGAATGCAGATCAGTCTGGATATATATTTATTTAACAAGTCTGCCTACTAATAATGATATTAGTCAATGATACTTGTAATCTAAAGAAAGCTTTGAAATTATTTTTAGAAACTCTCACTATGCCTCAGGGTGTTCTTAGATGCCACATAAATGAGTATTTACTAGTCATTCAGTCTGACTTCATAAGAAAAGAGCAGCACCCCCTCCCCTTATAACAAGTTCTTATATTTGTTGATATAAGCAGCAGAATGATCTGTGCATTTATTGTTTGAACTCCATTAGGATTAGAAAGAATAGATGTGATGACATTTGACATTTCAGGACTTGAAATCAGAAATCTTTTACTGAAGAGCAGGAAACCTCTTCATCAATAGCTCTATTCTGAAGATAAATTTCAAAGGAATTTATTTTATGGAATAGAATACTATGGGTAATATAATAGGATTTTTGGACTGGTTTCTCTATTATACCTCAAAAGACATAATCCAACCAATCACACTACTGACCTCACATTTGCTTTTTCATGTTACCTTCAACTCATCAGTTCCTCACCCTGACCTTATTTCTGTTTGCTTTCCCATCCATCTCCCTGTCTCTCCCCATTTATTGAGTGTTCATCTATTCAATTCCCTGGCAAGAAAAATGACATTCAGGGTTTGTCGTTTTTATAGCATAGCACCATCTGGAGAACAAACTGTCACCCTTCCCTAAATCCCAAAGCAAATGACTTCTTTTCTTGCTTATGCTATCCAGCCTTATGGTGACTTTCCCTTTATCCCAATGACTGAATTTCTGCACAAGCATTTGTGGATAATCTGTTTAGGAAGACGTGTCTCCGGCTGAAAATGTTGATTTAAAAGATGATCTGAGTGATAAATCTGAAGAAGACCTCTGCTTAGTACTTCAAAGATATCAGAGTTGTGTGTGAGAGCATTCTAAAGAAGAGTGGAATAATTTAGAAAGTTTACCTTAATAGGACAAATAGGCCTAAACTTTAGACAGAAGGAATATTGGACCTACCTGAACATTATTTGTATCTGCGATGCAAGAGAGTCCAAGCATGGGATTCAATTCGTCTGATTGGCCAGAGATTGAGTTGCAAATTCTTTAGCATGCCTCTTCCTCCCAGTGGAGCCTCAGTTTTTTCAATGAAGACCTGGAACTGGAAAGGACGTAGCCCGACTGATGAAATCGACCACTCCGGACCCCGGACTGTACCAGAACCAGGGTGGGATTGGACTCTCCTGCAGTGCACATAGGTAAGGCCAACTTTCCTTCTTCTTTGCACTGCTTGGGGAGTTCAAGCATAGGATATACCAAATCTAAATCATTGTAGGTGGGAAACAGATTAGTCCAGGGTCCCCTTGGCTGGTAGAACCCGCTGCAATACCCATCTCCTGAATGCTGCCAAACACATGTCCAATTTGTAATTCCTGACAAATGGTGAAGGGGAAACCCAGGTGGCTATCCTGAAAGGCTACCCCCGGCGAGGCCTGTGTTGCCCAGGCCACCATGGTGGCTGTACTCCTGGTTGAGTGTGCCGTGATATGGCATGGTGTGAGTCTGGCCTGATGTTCATAGGCCAGTGTAATACAAGCCTTCAGCCATCATCCAATGGTGGATGGAGAAACCTTCTTGCCCATAGTTCTGGGCTGAAAGGAAACAAACAGAGATTCTGTCTGTTGGAAAGAGGCCGTTTGCTTTACATACTTGCGAAGAGCTCTGCGTACATCTAAGATATGCCAGCGTTTTTCATGCGGATGTCTAGGTTTCAGGCAAAAGTCCAGTAGAATAACTTATTTTGTTCTGTGAAACCAGGTGCTGACTTTTGGAACAAATGTTGGATCCAAATGGAGCACGATGCTATCTGGGTGAAAAATGCACAAGTCTTTTAGCACAGAAAGTGCCGCCAATTCCGATCTTCTGCGTTCTAATCTTATCGCAATGAGAAAGGCAACTTTGAAGGTTAGCAGTCTGATGCTGGTAGCCCTTAAGGGCTTAAAAGGAGGAGAAGTGAGTGCCTTCAAAATGATTGACAGATCCCAAGTTGGGTATTTATGGACTGTTGGGGGCAACAGGTTGGATACCCCTTTCAAAAAACTATGCACCCTAGGGTGCTGAGAAAGCAGGGTCATTTCCTTGCCTGGTAGGACTGTGGCCAGGGCTGCCGCTTGTCTCTGGAGACTGTTTGTGGCTAAACCTTTATCAAGACCCACTTGCAGAAAGTCCAAGATAGTTGGAACTGTCACAGATGTAGGAACTAATTTCTCCTTAGCTTACCAGTGACAAAAGGAAGCCATCTAGGGGCGGTGATCAACACTATGACCTCTCAGGTATTCCTGTCTCAGTAACCCCAAGACAGCATAAGAGACATGGTACAGCAAATCAAAGCCTTAAATCTAGTCCCATTGCTACTTCTCTCCCAACTATTAGGAAAAATGATCTCCTGCCTAGTATAGTTCCTTGGGTTTGATTACATATAAGGGCCTTGCAATGGCTACTATCACCCAGCCAGGGATCAGGCCGCAGCAATGCACTTGCCAAAATCAGGGGTCCCAGACAGGTGCTCACCTCATTGGATTGGTGGATGTCTGTGGCCATGGAGAAAGGCTGTCTCTTCTGAGAACCTTTCAGGCTGGGGTGCCCACCTGGACTCCAGAGTGACTCAAGGTCAGTGGTCGCAGCAAGAACTTTGACACGACATCAATTGGATGGAACTGAGAGTGGCACATCTGGTGCTATGCCAATTTCAGACCACAACAGCAGGTCAGCACATGCTTCTACTGACAGACAATGTGACAGCCAAAGTGCATGTCAACAGGCAGAGGGGCACCCATTCCAGAGTTCTAATGTGCAAGGCAAAGAGCTTATGCCTTTGGGCAGAGTGTCACCTCCTGTCCTTATGAGCGGAACACATTTATGGAAAGTCCAATACTCAAGCGGATTGGTTGAGCAGAACAACCATTGACCACTCCAAATGGTGATTCCATCCAGACTTATTTCATCAAATAGCAGAGAAGTTTGGATTTCTGGCCCTATATTTATTTGCCACCCCACAGAATACTCAACTTCCAAGATTTTTCTCCAGGTTCCAGACACATTCGGCTGAGGGAATCAACGCCATCCATTGCCCATGGCCTGCCAAACTGTTATATGCCTTTCCTCTGACCCCACTAATACTGAGGGTTATCAGAAAGATCTTGGAGGAGGAGACAGAGTTGCTTCTGGTGGCACCACACTGGCCACAGCACCCATGGTTCACAGACATGATGACGCTTTCCATCTCACTCCCATGGAGGATACCACCTCACAGGATCTCCCTCAGCCAGGAGGCAGTGCAACGCTTGGACCCTCAGTGGCTCCAGTTGGCCATTTGGCACTTGAAAGAGATATCCTTTCAGAAAAGGACATTGGATGATGTCAATTAGCTTTTCTCCCAGTTCACAGAGAACCCATGATCCTGGAAAGTTTGAATCATGATTTGAAGATCCTGTTATGCCTGCATTAAGGACGATGACTGAATTAAGATATCATCCAGATAACATTGCAGTCTTATGGGTCTCCCCTGTAAATGTGCTGCTACAACATCTAGCAGTTTAGTGAAAGTCTTCGGGACCAAGGAAAGGCCAAAGGGGAGTGCCCTGAATATGAGAATCTGAGGAACCTTCTGTGAGACAGTCTGATGGGTACATGGAGATATGCCTCCTTGAAATCTATAAATGTTAAAAGATCTCCGTCTGATGCAACCAGGATGGTATTTAGGGATTTCATTTTGAACCTCTTGTACTTTATGTGTACATTGAGTGCCTTCAAATTCAAAACTGCCCTTTGCCCCCCCCCAACTTTTGGGGACCAGAAAAAGGATTGAATAAAAGTCCTGACCCCTGTTTCACTGGAACCGGTTCTATGGCCTTGATGTCCAGCAGGTGCTGAATCTCAGCCTCCATTAGGACCCTCTTATCCCTGGGAACAGGGCATTGGATGAATCGTCTTGGTGGATTGGAACAAAACTCTAGAGTGATCCTGAGCCTCACTTTCTGCAATGCCGAAGCATCGGTAGTGGTATCTTGCCACTGGCTGGCAAACATTTTTAACCGGCTGCCAATGGGGATGTGTAACTGAGACTCACTTTGTGCTGTGATAAGGGTGATTGCTGGCTCCCTGAAAGGGCCATTTGGATTGTGGTTGATGAGCCCTATCTCAGAAAGATGATCTGTCCTGTGTCCAATCAATACTGTGGGGGTATGGCCTCTGGTACTGTGGGGCAGAGAACCCCACCTCAGAGGCCACAAAAGGGCTGCTTCCTATAAAAGGGAGTGGCCTCCTTTCTGCTCACTTGTAAAGATGAGGGAGGGCCTTCCTTTTATCTTTCCCCTTGACCAGAATGGGATCTAACACTTCCCCAAAAAGCTGGCCTCCCTTAAATGGAGCAGATGCTAATCTCCATTTGGATTTCATATTGGCGTGCCACTGGCATAGCCATAACAGGTGTCTGGAGATAACATTGGACGCCAAAGCCCATGACGCAAACTTGGCCGCATTGAGAGTCGCATCAGCCGAGTTCTCTGCTGCTGCTATTAATTTTCTAATATCCTGCTGCAGCCTTATATCCTCTGAGATGCCCTGACCTGCATTTGATGCAATCATAGAAGTGATGTTCTGGAAAAGAAGGAAGTGACTGTAGCCAATCTAATTGCCCACATGGCTGCCTGGTACGTTTTACAGGCAGACAGGTCTGCTTTCCTGTCTTCTGCCTTCAACCCTTCTGCAGTGGGAGAATGGCCACTGAAGCCAATGTGGCCAGCGGGGCATCCACGGTTGGAATCTGTAGGATCTCCTCTAGTTCCTGTTCTGCCATGTACATTCTCTTGTCCATTCCACTAGGGGCAGGTATAGAACCCGGCTAATCCCTTAATTAATTGCCTTTGAATGACATCTACAAAAAACGTGGCCAAGGAATTACTTCCTGTGCCATGATCTGCTCTGTAACAAGACTGGCAGAAGGATCCAGAGTTCCATGGGGTTATCATAAAGGCTCCCAGTCCTCCCCATGCTGGCCATTGTTTTAGCCTTAAACAATAAGGTCTTAAATAGGTTAGGCCTAAAAAGCCTGGAATACATGGGCTTGTCTGGGGAGACCCCTTCATCCTCTGAGAATTCAAATTCCCCCAATTCTTCCTCTCCTTCCAGCAAAGTCTTACTTTGCAGTGATGGAGGCAGGGAATGAGGTTCTGTAATATAGCCCCTATCGGGTTGCACGTGATGTGCAGGGCCCCTGAGCGAGAAGGTCCCAGAGCAAATGGCCCCATTAATCCCTTTGGAGGAGAGCTGTATCAATACCCTGGGCAATGGTCTGTGCTATGATGTTACGCAATTCCACAGACCATCCCTGGTCTAGATTCTCCTGAGGGCAGAGCCCTACCATTGTAGGTGTAAATGTGGCAGATGGAGCAGAAATTCTGTTGCCAGACACAGCTAGCAAGCCCGAAGTAGACAAGCTGGAAGCAGGATCGCTCCCTTCCTCATAGGAAGTTGCCTGAAATTCCTGCAACTCCATGATCACATTAGGAGACCAGTTTAGTTGGTCCTCCAGTAGTGGCTGAAGTGGCAATTCCATCCCTAAGGGGATACAAGCCTCACCAATGATCCCAGAAATCCCTGGGGCTTTTGCTGCCTCTGCCTGCTTTTGGGCTTTTGCAAAATGTTTTTCCAGGGCCTTCTGCCTTCTCTTGGCATCTTTGTCAGATGCTGAAGAAGTTGAGCAAAGGTAGCAGCAGGAGCAAAAATGTATGAAACTGGCAACACGGTTACAATGACCCCCCACAATTATAGCGCAAAAACCAGCAACATGGTTTACTTGCGCTCTCTGGTTGCTTTCCACACTCCTGACCAAAGCCTCAGCCATTGGATGGATATGAAATGTGCTGATGCTCTCTTCTGAGCTCTCTCGCTCCGCTGAAATAGCCTGTGCTGACGTTTGTAATTAGAGCCGCCGCTCGCAAAATGGTGTCTATCGGTGCTCTGGTCTCAGCGTGGAATAACAAGCTACGCTCCAAGGAATGCTGCAGCCAGCCATGACTTTTGACCGAACCCTCGGTCATCTGAAAGCCATTTCCAGCACCTCCTGCAGATCCTGCCCACCAGGTGATCAAAGGAGCCAACCATGAGGCAATGGTGACTGTGGCGACTATTGCAGCGCTGATCCCAGCGCTGAAGGCAACTCTCACTCTCTGAATTCTCTAGCCACTCACAGCAATTCAATCACAGAAGTTATTTTTTAAAAAATATTTCTAAATAGAAATAATTAATTGTCAACTCACAATATGTCTCTCTAAGCTCACTAAGTTGAAAAAACTGAGGCTTGGCCGGGAGGAAAAGGTATGGCCAAAGAATTTGCAGTCTCTGGCCAATCAGACAAATTGAATCCCATGCTTGGACTCTCCAAGCAGCGCACAGGAGAATAAAATAACTTTATTGTCACTTTGAATGTGGCAATGTGGCATACATTAAAATGAAATTTCATTGCAGGCAGCTCTCAAAGGGTCACCACCTCCAATATATACCAAATGAATGAATGAATAAATATGCATATACCCAGATATATTATATGACACAGAAACAACACAGTCTAGTGCGGATGTATACAATGTACATAGTGAGAACAAATGAATCTTGCAAGTTTACTAGATGGATGACATAGGGGACAAAACTGTTACATAATCTGATAGTCCTGCTATAAACCTCCTCCAAGAGGGGAGAAACAGAAACAGACCGTAAAGTGGGTGTGTGGGGTCTCTAACAATGCTTTGAGCTTTAAGCACATAGCCCTTATAAGCAGTAATCATGAATAACAGGAAGAAAGCTTCCTAGAATCTTCTTGGCTGGCCTCACCACTCTCTGTATGGACTTTTTATCTGAGGCACTGCTGCCACCAAACCAAACAGTGATGCAGTTTGTTAAAATGCTGTCAATTGTACCTCTGCAAAAAGTGGCCAGGACAGAAGGAGAAAGATGTGCTCTCCTCATCTGATGCAGGAAATTCAGACACTGGTTTGCATGCTTCACTAAGAATGACGTGCGGAGAGACCAATTCAGATTGTTAGTTATCTGCACCAGGGGTGGGTTCTCCTTACCTTTACTACCAGTTCTCTTCCTGCACGTGCTTTGCTCCACGCATGCACACTTTTTTTCTGGAAAAAACCTCAAAACAAGCACTCTGCGCAGGTATTTAATACTGTTGACCACCTCTACAGCTGCACCTTGATACTGAGTGGAGTATGACTATGCTAGCTCTTTCTAAAATCTACAGTGATCTCCTTTGTTTCATTAACATTTAGAACCAGGTTATTTTTATTGTACCAGTCCACCAGAGTCTTCACCTCTTACCCCTTCGTTTTAATGTTCAGCTTGCAAAAAAACTTTGGTTGCAACATGTTTATCAAAAACTTTATTTGACTGCAGAGGAGGTAACATAGCAAAGAACACTATAAAACATAGTTTACAAAACATAGAACACATTGGGGAAAGGAGTAAAAGGGACTACTGATTTCAATAACAAACAAATATGCTGTTTGCAAATCAGGATGATCTTGCCATGAGAATACCATTGGGTAACAGGGTAGGAAGACCTGGAAGACAATGTTTTTTACTTTTTGTTGTGTAGTGAATTGTTTATGATAATATTTTCTATGTTAGGTAGCTTGTTTAGTGATTAGCCAATTTGGTAGAAAATATCTACAAATTCATTCTTTACACTTTCCAAATCTTGGTACATATCCATTCATTGAATTGGATATGACTGATACTGACTTGGGCCATTTCCAGAGTTCTAGATCAAGGCTCCAAATGCATTCACTTTTGGCATTCTCAAGCATGAAATATAATATATTTTTTGTGTTTTATTGCTATAATAATTTTAATCATGATTCAAACTGATTTTAAGTCAACATTCAAAATTTTCATTCTGACTTCCGGTGGTGATGTCAATGTGAATGGAGTGAAGGAACGGGGCTCCGTTCCTGAAGCCTGAATTTCCTAGCCTGAATTTGAATTTTATTAATGTATTTTTTGGCATGGAATTTATTAGCAAAAAGGGAAAAAGTCATGATGGGTGAAATACATTGAAAATGATGGCGACATTTTCCTTAGAATTTGTGTATGTGTGTATCTGTACCTGTGTTTATGTGACATACACGCATAGGGAGAGTCAGAACTAAATATAAAAATCAGAAATCAGAACAGCTGAATAACTAAATCAAAAAAGATAAATATTTTTGAATACTCATATATTTTAAATATTTGAAGTGAGTCCTTGGGTTTTATAAACAATATAAATCTTTATATTTGGTTCTCCACTATGCCATCCAAGAACAAAATGCTTTTCTAGGAGACTGATTAAGATTTTCATTAGAGAGATGTCTCCATTTTTGGCTTTTTTCTTAGTGTATTTTTGGAAATTATATTTGAGTTATAATCACTACTGTAGCCATTAAAACAAGAAATACTGGTGAAAATAAAATAAGTTATTTTTTCACATGATATAGTAAGATATTTGCAGACAGAGAATGAGTAATTAGAGCATGATATTGGAGGGGGCTAAGATACAGGATCATGAAACTGAAGCAGATGTTAATTGAAAGAATTTCTATGAATATTGTGGACAGTTAAGTAAACAAACTAATGCATCATCACATTGGGTTCTCACTAGAGGCACACATGCCTGGGATCAAATTATTGTACTTCAGACATGTTATGTGAGATCCTAGCTTTGTATAGATGGCTCTGATGTTTGGAAAGGTGAAAGGGAGAAAAAGAAAGTACATGACCAGTAGGAAGATAAATGTACTTGGTTATCATGGCAATCGGTAAATCATTGAAATATTTGAGAGATCAGGTTAGGGATAGATTATCATGAAGAAAAACATTATGTTAGTTGACACCAACTTGATAGAACATAATCAAATCTAATCGGCACATTGTAAACAAATAAGTGCAAAATAAATTGAATATATACAGACAGACTCATACACTAGATCTTCTGTATCTATCTATTTATTTATTTATTATTTGTATTTATATGCTGCCCATCTCCCAAAGGACTCTGGGCGGCTCACAATACAGACAAACAAAACACACAAGTAAAACATTTATATAAATAC
>JANHFM010009228.1:2996-14503 GCA_032468115.1 Grayia smithii
CTATTCTATTCTATTCTATTCTATTCTATTCTATTCTATTCTATTCTATTCTATTCTATTCTATTCTATTCTAAAAAAAAAAAATTATAACATTTTCATTGCAATCAGATTCTACTTCTCTCAGATCACTCTCTGCTTCTCCATACTATGTTAGAACACTGTCTTCGATGTTTGGGTCACCAAATCACACTTTTTTTGGCGGGAAACGTGGCCCCGACATTATAAAAAAATATATACATTAACAAAGATCTGCGGTCAAAATGACCGCAATTCAAATTCGAACGCTGCTACAGAAAACACCAAATAACTGACACAAGCACGACGCTGCATACACTCTTATTGGCGGGAAAACAAAAGCTATTCACAACCAGAATGGACCATTTCTAAAAATAGGGGTGTTCCAAACTTTTTGGGAAACTGTTGCGGTCACTAGTACTGCAGGTCTGTGGTTATAGGTTAAAATCAAAGCACCCAGGTAGATACGTTCTTCGGAATACTTGTCAAGACTGCATCATGGGCTTTCACAGTGACATTATTCTAATTTGTTCTGCAAAGTGTCCTTGAAATGCTTCGCACAGCCCTATAAACTAACCAGATGTTTCAGTTGAATAACTTACCATGCCAGAAATAAGCTAATTAAGGCTAAATCTAACCTAGCTTGCTATTTTGTCTGAATGCTGCTATTCAGTCTTTAACAGACCTGCTTAGGGCTCTTGAAGAAAACCAGCAGTCTTTAATGTATCTCATACTGCTTATAGTTTCGGATGAGATTGCTTCTTCGAGTTATGCTTTTATACCTTGTATTTTTTTTCTGCAAGTTTAGAGCAAATGCAACAGCATTCAATAAAATTCACCGCCATGAATAATGTTTATAAGGACCAGTACAATATTTCCCTAAGACGCAACAAGCAGCCTTTCTAAGAATTTCTCTATTTGTCCAACTTGTAAATAAGCACAATAAATAAGCACAACCTCAGAGGGAAAAAAAGTATATAAATTTCACCTTTAGCAAAAAAAACCCCACCCACAAATGTCTAAATAGACTTGACGGAGTTCACAAACCAAGTCCTATCAGCAGTAAAAAAATAAGAGAAATTGCTGATCTACCTGCTTGCATTTATTGCATTCATTTAGATGTAAATGAATAGTAGAAATATTTACCTACATTTGCCCATGGTTGTTGTATTTATTTTCTAAGACTTTCCTAGTTTGTGAATTTTAAAATGTATGACTGTATAGCAGGGGTGTCAAATTCAAGGCCCGGGGGACAGATCCGGCCCATGGGCTGCTTAGATCTGACCTGTGGGGCAGTGGTGAAATTCAATTTTTTTACTACCGGTTCTGTGGGTGTGGCTTGTTAGACATGGTGTGGCTTGGTGGGTGTGGAAGGGGAAGGATACTCCAAAATCACCATTCCCACCCCACTCCAGGGGAAGGATACTGCAAAATCCCCATTCCCTCCCCACTACTGGGGGAAGGATATTGTAAAATCTCCATTCCCATCCCACTCTGGGGCCAGCCAGAGGTGGTATTTGCCAGTTCTCTGAACTACTCAAAATTTCCGCTACCTGTTCTCCGAACTGCTCAAAATTTTCGCTACTGGTTCTCTGAAGTGCTCAAAATTTCCGCTACCGGTTCTCCAGAACCTGTCAGAACCTGCTGGATTTCACCCCTGGCTTTAATAAATGTTACAGCATTTTTGAAGTCTTCCCTGATGTTAGGCAATCTGTAGTAATTTTAGCTCCGTTCACCAAGTCATTTAGTTTCTACTTATTTTATTACTTACATTAGTTACAAGTCATTCAAATTGGAAATGTATTGATTTACTAAATGGCACCATCTCCTGGAATTACTTTTATTGTAATTTTAGGGGTATCAACAAGTTTGCTACAATTCTGGTACCAAACCACACCTACAAAATAGTGGTGACTGTTCCAAAATGCTAAAATAAATACAGCTTCCAAGAAAAAGACTCATCCAATAATATTCCCATTTTATCCAACAGAGATTTTCTTTCCTGCAAATTCAAGAAGTTGCATTGGACTGAGATTTGGAGAAGAGGTGTGAATGTTCTCGGCAGACCATGATGAGGTCTAAGATGGATATCTTAAACAGGTTTGCTTAAACAGTATCCAGGATCACATTCCAGTTACTGAATTACTAGATCCAAGTTTCAGCTTTATCTTTAAATTATAACAATTTCCCCAGATATAGCAACTGATGAGATATTCTGCTTTGTTTTGAATCAAATATCAATCCCCTGCCCTTTCATCTATTTTTTAGCACCTAAGATGAACAATTTTCTCAAATCCCATGTAGCTCAGTTCTTTGGAAACTTTTATTGTATTTATTGTATTGTATCAGTCACTGGGGTTTCCACTCTAGTCATGCACAGGGGTTATAAAGGCTACAGTTCGTCACTCTTGTTATATTGGAAGAATCCATCATTACATACATTTGCTACTAGACAGGAATCTGAAGCATCCAGAGGATTCAGAAAAACTGAATTCTTGCTGTAATAACTTATCTGTTCTTTTTCAGTATGAGGTACAAAGTCCAAAATTAGATGGAACATCTCATAAAGATATCAGAACTAAAAGAAGCACCTCATTTTATGATCTGAAGACTTGTAACAATGTCATTAAGAATAGCACTATGAAGTTGAGGTCTTTATGCCCGTTTACAAATGTAACTGAAATAAAGCATCCAATTTTGAATTCTCACTGTTGAGAATTGGTGTTTCTGCCATTTCTGGGCCATTCAGATATTATTTTGAATTCTCTATGCTTGATTTGTTAAAATAACTTATAACTAGCCTTATAACTCATCTATAACTAATTGAAAGCATTTATAGATCATATTTACTATTTATCTTAGCTCAAAAAACATCTGAAGAACCACCTAAATAAACTCAATAAAAAAAATTCTGGCATAATTAACCTCTGCCCCCTTTTGAAGGTATTATCAAGAGGTGTGTACAGATGTGTCAGATCTACTGGAGAATGTATGGTTCTTCTTCAACAAATCTTCCTTTTTGCCCTTGTGATTTTGAAGCTCCAAAATTACAATGAAATGGCCATGGACACTATCAGTTATGAGTCTGGAAGAGATTTTTTGAATTCATGACTTCCCCTCCTCCTTCTCTTCCTGATCCTACAAATAGAATTATCCCCTGGTACTTGTTTGGTCAAGCCATCCTTCCTCATCTGCCCAAAGATGTGCTCTACAAGGAATTTATCTTGCAGCAGGACTTACTGTAACTACCTGATCACTCTAGAGCAATGGACTATGCTCCAGTATTCATAGATAATATGGCATTAAAATGTCTACACATTTTCCTAACATATGACGATCCTTGAGCTTTTCCTGTGAGAGAAGATTTATAATACGTTATAACTGCTTTTAAATACTGGAGGGGTAGGGAAGAATTTCTCCATCATTTTACTTTTCCTCATGATTCTCAACATTTACATGAGCATAAAAATGGTAGGATCCAGACTTGGTCACAATAAGAGCTGTATATGAATTTATAACTTGCAAAACAGACAATTGTCTCTCATAAATATCCTGAACTTGGGAGGGCATATGAGCAACATAAGCCAGTGTTTATATTGTTATGAAATTAATAAGCATTATGGAGGTACTCATGAATATTATGTTTCTTGCACATCATCCAATCTTCACCATGGGAAGAACTGAGTGCATATGCAACGGACACATTGGTCATCTAAAAATTAGGTATAATATAAATTAATTTATATGTTGGGTTCAAAACTTATATTTTGTATATACTTACTGTGATCTTCAACTCAATGGGATTTATTTCAAGTAGTCATGAAGAGGACTGCTTCTTTTATAGGTATACAAACATATACAAAATGATAATAATATTTTCAGGAAGTTAGAAACTCATCCACAGCTTAATTCTGTGAGTTTAGCAAGTGTGCCGATTTGCTAAACCAACAAGAGTCACAAAGCGTCCTGAGAAAAATAATTTAATTTAAAATAAATTAAATAGCAATAATTACCTGAACTATCTCTTGCATTTCCTTTTTCTGTGTGTCCCTCCACCTCATGTGTGTGCTTGTGCATTTTGCATAAATTAGGCAATGCCTGACTGTGAAGCTAAGTTTCCTGTTTTTCATTACAACTGATGTTCATAATCTTTTAGGGAAGGGGTTCCTTAAACCCCTCACCTAGCCACAGTTGTTGTCCATTCTTGAAATATGAAGTTGTAGAAATCATACAGAGTGCATCTCTTGTCTTTTACTTTATCTCTCAGCAGATGGAACTACTATGGCAGCAAGAAGGATGGCAACAAATGCACGCAGAGAGGAGCTGCCATCCTTCCTCTTTATGGAGAATGAATGACTTGGAGTAAAATTACAATTGCTGTTCGGTTGCAAGAGTATATTGCTGAACAAGAGCAGAATGGCAGAAATGCCAATGAACAATAGGGCTATTTCAAGATTCAGCAGTAGAGAACTAACTATAAGCTCGTAAATCACTACCTGTCAGGACTAAGCTAGAAAGAAATTTGATAATGTTCTATAACAAAAAGGGGTGTTTTCCAGTTCAGGGTCCCTGAAACCAGTGGTTTAAGCTGATCTTTTAAGTAACATAAACAGAGGTTATGATACATTGAATGGGAAAGCAAGGAAAGGCAGACTCTTTGTACAGGGAGTCCTCGACTTACGACTACAATTGAGCAAAAAATTTCTGTTGATAAGTGAGACTCTTGTTAAGTGAATTTTGCCCCATTTTACAACCTTTCTTGTCACAGCTGTTAAGTGAATCACTGCTGTTAGATATTGGGACTGTCAATCATTACTTGTAAAAGGTCCCCCAAGGTCCGCTGTTTGGGTAAGAAAATGCTAACTGCTGATTGATTGAAAACCCTTATATAAGTAAGCCTCGCCAGTGAGGCTTTGCTGGTTGCTGTTCAGTGTAAATAAAGAGCTGTTGTTTGAAAGTCAGTCTCCGCGTCTTCAATTGCCCGATCTAACAACTGCAGTTCTTAAATTAGTGACTCGGTTGTTAAGTGAATTTGGCTTCTCCATTTACTTTGCTTGTCAGCAGGTCATAAAAGGTGATTCCATCACCCTGGGACACTGCAACCATCATAAATATGAGTTAGTTGCCAAGCATCTGAATTTTGATCACATGACCATAGGGATACTGCCATGGTTGTAAGTGTGAAAAATGGACATAAGTTACTTTTTTTGGTGCTATTGTAACTTGGAACAGTCATTAAATGAACAGTTTTAAGTCAAGGACTACCTGTATCTGCATTAGCCCATTTGGAGCTATGGCCCAGTATAATTCCTGGTTAAAATGCTTGATATCAGACATTTGTATTTAGGATGTCTTAGGACTACTTCTTCTTGTGCCATATCCATCATCGGACGTTGGCGATCATGTTGGTGATCCTATTTTTATCAGCAGCTGCACGAAAAAATGCTACTGAGTTTTGTCCAAACCAATCCCTTAGATTTTGAAGCCATGATGTTCTTCTTCTCCCTGGACCTCATTTGCCTTCAATCTTTCCTTGGAAGATTAAGTGAAGTATGTCGTATCTTTATGGGTGTCACATCACATGTCCGACATATTTTAACTTTAGCTTTTTAATGGTTTTGATGATTTCCCTTGGCTTTCCCAGGCATCTTATCACCTCCTCATTTCTGATTTTGTCAACCCAGCTTATACATAATAGCTGTCTTAGAACTGCAGTATTGAATTAATAAAATATATTACATAAATAGGTTCGGATCACTAGCTATGTTCAAGCACTTAAATTCTAGTGCTATATAGACAGCTTCCCCAGCATACAGAGGGGCAATAATAAATAAGATACTTGCTTTCTAGCTATGTCCCCCTGTGGCTATATATTTAACATGTTTGCAACAGACTGATCAGAGCTCCATTTGATATGAAATACCAGGAGTTGCAATGCCTCCGGGATTTCTTACCACTTTATTGGGTTCTTATGCCCCTTTATTTAAAACATTCCAGCTGAATGTCATAGTAAAAACGACTCTTGGTAGCTCACATAAAAAATACAATGTAAAACAAACCTCACACAAAAATAAAAATACAACAACACTACAGAAATATAGCCACACAGGCATACATGTCCACACACAAACACAAACACACACACACACATTATATGTACGTGTATGCATTTACAGTATAATATGATACTATAATTCTTTTGAGAATAAAGATGTATGGATCAAGGTCAATATGTTCCATTTTACTATTCATTTTATCTTCTTCCTTATATATTTACCAGAGTTTATATGCCACTCCAATCCAGGAGGACTCTGAACAGTTTACCTTCCATTCTTTCAGTAAGATTAAAGTAGCAAAACAGTGTCACAGAAGAACAACTGTCAATAAATAAAAAAAAATTCTAAAGAAAATTATGGTCACTAAGGAAGATTAAACATCCAAACCCAATCCAGGTGGATGGAATTATCTTAAAGAAAATCACATTTTGCCTTACTCCTCAAAACTGCCCGTTGTCTCAGCATTTGAAGGAAAAAAAAAAAGATAAAACAGAGCAATAAAAGCTATGATAGAGTTACAGAATATTAGGAGAGATATAAAAATCAGAAAATGTTAGCAAACAAGTTGCAGCAGACAGAAATAATTTGAACGACCTCAGCTTAATTTGGAAAGGCAGTCAGTAATTAATTTAAAACAGCATCTTTCAAAACAAATTGAGCAGATTTTTAATCAACAGAAACTGGGAGGCTGTGGGAAATGGGATTAAGATGGTGAAGTTAAGAGTGAGGCCAGCTGTGCAATGCAGAGTCTTTGGTTCTCTGCACATTCATTCTTCCATAAGGACAGTGGGAAAGGAGCTCTGATCTGGTTTCTAAGGGCAAACATTATAATTGGGGAATATAATTTTCACATAAGACTTTTTTAAAAATCAGAAATAGGAGACACTACTGGAAGTGACTTCTGAACTATCACCCGAAGAAGCTTATAGTATGATTTAGCTGATTTTGAACCACACAGGAGTATGAATTGGATTTCAAGATAGTGTTGGAGAGGGTGATTGGTTTATTTACTTTTTATTTATTTTATTTATAAAATTTATTAGTCACCTATTTTACTGCATGGTAAACCTGAGCCGTGTTGGAAGAAATATTCATCTGGTTCAGTTCCAATTTCAGAGAAAGACACTGGAAACATGGAGGCTGATTGGAAAGATTTTTTTTTTTTAATGTTGAAGCAGAAGCACATGGGTGGTTCTGGGCAGCTGACCACCTGGAGTTGAGAGTGTGGTTTTATACCTTCTCTTGGGCTTTGAACTTGAGCTTCCTGTTTCTGTACAAGAACATGGGGCTATGTTTGTCTGAGATAAGTTTGGTTGAAGCTTGGACTCTGATGCAATGTCCTTAGGAGATTGTGCAATATAGTGAGCTCTGTGTCTTCTGCTCTATGGTCCTATTATGTCCTGAAGGCCCAAGTCTTAATCCCATCACCCTGGAGCTGAACGTCTTTTGTCTTGTAGATACGCTGGCCTAGTCCTGCTGGGGCTACTACGGGCTTTATATTTCCTTTAGGGAAATATTATATTCTGCCTTTTTTAATATTTCCCAAAATATTTCATTCTACTAGGAGAGGGGTGGGTGCTGCTGACTATATAAAATCTAATAATATGAATGCAATACTATAACAATTCAACCTGGCTAAAAAGAAGGGGAGGGAAGGAGCACATTGAAGAGGAAGTGGTGGGACTTTTCATTACTCTATTAACCACCTCTAAAGTGATACCTCCTCGGTTGGAACCCCAAGCTAACTGGCAGAGTGAGGTCTTCAACCTTTATAGAAGGTATGGAAGATTGGAACTGACCTTATTCTGGGGGATAAGATGTTCCCAAGGAGTTGTGCAATTAGTTTGTGTAAGTTGCCGGAGATGGTAGAAGAGAGAAGGCTTGTTGAGAGTAGGAATGAAGTTTGTTTTCTTTTTTTATAAGCAAGCAGATCATTAGTTTTAGGAGGCTTGAGGCAATAATTAGGACTGCTGAAATGATAAAACCTCTTGTGGTGACAGCAGAAACTGCATGGTTACATTACCTGTGGAAGATACAGATACAGATTAACAGAGTTGGAAGGGACCTTGCCCAAACCCAACCCCAAACAAGCAGACCCTAGACCATTTCTGACAGATGGTAGTCGAGTCTCTTCTTGAAAGCTTGCAGTGATGAAGCTCCCACAACTTCTGAAGGCAAACTGTTCCATTGGTTAATTGCTCTCACTGTCAGAAAATTTATCCTTATTTCCAGGTTGAATCTCTCCTTGTCCAGTTGCCATCCATTATTCCTTGTCTGACCTATAGGTGCTTTGGAAAATAGCTTGACCCACTCCTCTCTGTGGCAGCTCCTCAAATATTGGAACGCTGCTATCATGTCTCCCCTGGTCCTTCTCTTCACTACATTAACCATGCCCAGTTCCTGCAACTGTTCATCGTATGTTTTAGCCTCCAGTCCCCTAATCATCTTGGTTGCTCTTCTCATCACTCTTTCTAGAGTCTCAATATCTTTTTTATAGTGTGGTGACCAAAACTGGATGCAATATTCTAGGTATGGTCTTACTAAGGCTTTATACAGTGGTATTAGCACCTCACTTGATCTTAATTGTATCCCTCTGTTAATGCAATTTAGGATTGCATTGGCTGTTTTGGCTCCCACTGCACTCTGTTGGCTCATATTTAATTTCACCCAGTCTATATGTGTACTTTTGGTTTTTCGTGCCTAAGTGTAAGACTACTTTTCTTTACATTGAATTTCATTTTATTAGAATGAAATTTTATTTTATTGCTACTGACATGCAGTGGAAGTACAAGTTTGGAGGGGTGTTTTCGTTATGATGTCCAGGGCCAGTGGGAGAGGTTCCCATGGTGATTTTGTAGTTTGGGAAGAAATTTGATCATAAACTAACAAAGCTAATTGTTTTGTTAAAGACATTTTGTTAATTTGCTAGCAAGCTTGCATTGCTTTCTTTTAATATGCAAAACTCCATTAAAGTTGTTTCTAGAATACCAGAATCCATAATAATACCATAATCCTTGCTGCATTCTAAAATCATGTTATTCTGAGGCATAGAATTGAACCCAAATCATTGTGAGTCTTTAGGTAGGATCTCGTGTGTGCTGAGTTGCATCCTGAATATTAACCTGGTTCACCTTACATAAATATGAAGTAAGCATTTTATAGAATTCAGATAGCCATAGACAGTTAAGCTGGTAAAATGAAGTATCCATGTAGGAGAGATAAGAAAATAGTGAATGTTCTTCTTTGGAAATAATGTAAGGTTTAGCAGCAGAATGTAAATTATAGGTATTTTAGCTCTGGCAAGTTTCCCTGTGGGTATTTGCAGAGTAAATATTAACAACTTGTTTAAATGAAGTAGGTCATTATTCATTTCACCTATTCTTAAAAAAAAATCTATTCCAATTAACAGCAGGCCTCTTTTTCCTACCTCTTACCCTGATTCAGTTTCTGTACACAGTTATTTTAATCAAGCATAAAATTTAGCATGGGATAAATTTAGCTTCAATAAATGAAGTGTCATTCCAATCTTTTCTGGCAAGCATTATCCTTTATCCTATATCTAAACATCTCATTACATTCTGAATTTACTGAAATCTGAATTAACCCAAGGCAGGAATTAAGATAGGGGTTAAATTCTGGGAGTCTAGAAAAGGACACCAATTCCTTTCATTTGCTGAGAGCAAGTATGGTGGGCCCTGCAGAGATGTTTCTGCTTATTCTAAAGAATATTCCTCCTGATGAACATTCCATAACTTTTCACTGTGTGTTGAATATTTAATAAGGGAGTGAAGCCAAAGAACTAGGCTTCACTCAGGTCCGCCGTCTAGGCGGGAAAAATAATTCAAGCCAATTGGTTAAGCCGTCTTACAGCCCCTATAAAAGGGCAAGCTGTCAGACAGAGAGCTGCTGGGTTATTACTGTTCTAATAAGGAGTTGAAGTTGAAGATCTGCCTCTGTCTCTTCAATTGCTCACTATGCAACACTGTGGGAAGGTGAAGCATTACTGTGCGGCTCTTGTGGTAGGCTTGGTCAGCCTCCATGGTGAACCGCATAGCTCCTAGGCTGCCAGATCATTTGCTGAGTATACCTGGGGAATCACACAAAGCTTCGGTTTGATATGTAGAGAATCAAATTCAATACCGTGTTCTTTCAGTAAGATCAAATCCTTTGTTCCGCTATAATGTTCAGGAGGGAATTGTCTTAGACAAGAAACAATCTCACAGAAAGTGTATTAATATTGAACAATATAGATTTTTTCCCTAGATTTTTGTTGTTTATACACTTCAGTTTTTTAAACTGCTTTTTTATGCTTTGTAACCTGGTGCAACTTTTGTTGATATAGTTTTTTGTTTTTTAAAAACTTATTAATCATAATTGTTAATAAGATTATTGGGCTGGTCTACAGTCATAATAAAAAATTAATTCCATGTGAATATTGAACAATATCACTGAAAATCCCCCAAATAACAAGAAGAAACTAGGTAATGATTAACCCCAGAAGGCTACTGAGTTGAAGTCCTACAGCTTCAGATTCTTAGCTGAGTAAATCTTCTTGGACTGATTCTCTCCTTATTTTCAAGGTAAACTCTTAATTTGAACCTGGCTAGTGCTTGTTGAGCATAAAAAGAATTCAGAGTTCTCCATATAAGGACATGTTGCTTCTTGCCAAATAAAAGTCTATTAAATTCAGCAACTTGATACATCAATGAATAATATTCTGAGAAACCCACTATTAATTCCTACCAACAGATATTTAGAACTGTACCACCTTTATTCCTGGACTTTGTTGCAGTCATTCATAGTTTACTTGTTTACTTTCTATTAATCTATTGTAGCTCACATTTTCTAAATATCTAAGCTGATGGCCACATCTTGTACACATCTTGAACATTATGTGTGATTTGCCTGTTTTACACTTTATGGATGACTTATTTTTGATGTGATTCCACATTTGATTCCCTGAATAAAGATACTCCTAATTTCACATTATCATTATAATGATAAATGATGTTGGGCATTTATAGCACTTAGACTTATATACTGCTTCATAGTGCTTTACAGCCCTCTCTACAGAGGGCTGCATGCTGTTTTACAGAGTCAGCATACTGTCCCCAACAAATCCAGATCCTCATTTTACCAACCTTGGAAGGCTGAGTCAACCTTGATCCAGTGAGACTTGAACTGCCGAACTGCTGGCAGTCGATAGTCAGCAGAATTAGCCTGCAAAACTGCACCCTAACCATTGTACCACCATGGCTCTTACATTGTTATGTTACTGTCAAGGTAGGAAATAACTCCCTGTAACTACTGCTATTAGTAATAATTATAATAATAAAGTAAAAGGTCATACTATGGATGACTTTTATATGGTCTCTAACAGGGGTGGGATTCAGCCAGTTCAGACCAGTTCAAGCAAACTGGTTGTTATGATTTTGG
>JANHFM010009230.1:13866-26106 GCA_032468115.1 Grayia smithii
GCCTTAACCTTTTTACATGTCCACCATATATGAAAATAAGTTGCATCTTCATATCCACATCTCCAACATTTAGCTTGTACATTTGGGTACATACAAGACAATTTTTTAGGATCCAGATGCCATCTAAAAACCATTTTATAAAAATTTTCCCTTAAATTTTGAGCTTGTGTAAATTTAACATTCATAACCCATATTTTCTCCCAGGTGTCCAACATTATTGGTTTATCAAAATTCTGTGCCCACTTTATCATACAATCCTTAACTAACTCAGTTTCTGAATCCAATTCAAACAAAATTATATTCTTATAAACGTTAACTTCATCAACCTTCTTCACAGAATTATCTGCATATTTAACAACCAAATTTGATCAACACAGCTACTGATATTTTTCAAAGCACTTAGGCTGTTTAATTCTGATTAGAGTGCTATGCAGTGTCTTTTATATTGCTGCATTGAAGAAGTTTGTCACTATTAAGGTCGTTATCTGGGTGTTAATATGCTCAGGATCTTTGTGATATCAGTTGGGTAGATGTCAGTGGGAGAGGGAAAGAGAGACTATGCTTACATCTAATTTTATTCTAGTAAAGGCATACAATGCCAGGGAAAGGGAGGAGGCTTATTCAGCTGATGTTCATAGACTCTAACAGTTACTTATTTTGAAATGGTTCACTAGTACTGTTTAAGCATGGAAACAGGGTTCAAAGCAAAAGATCAAAAAGCTTTGAGCAGGGATGTCAAATTTGCAGCCCACAGGGGGCTGGATGTGTGACACGCTGGCCATGTCCACACGCAGTTTAGCAAAGGGGGAAAAAGTCCCAATAGATCACATGATGCTGTGATGACGTGAGTTTGACACCCTGGCTTAGAATGTAAATGAAAAAGAATTGTACAGTTTCGACCTAATTTCTGCTTGAGAAGAGAATTTACTCTTAAAGGAAAATGAAAGGTATACTGTGATTGAAGGTATATGCATAAAAAAGTAATGAAACAGGAGACAGCAAGTTCTTATAAAGCTAAGTACAGGCAAGATACTTGGAGTTTTGTAGCCGGAAGAACCTGGTAGAGTGAGAGAATAAATCATAAGGAAGTCAATGTTATTATTTTATAGCAGAGCTATTCCTTAAAGTACAGCCCATTTCAATCTAGAGTTTCTAAATGTGGGACTACGGCTAAAGGTTATCTTAATTCCTTTGAATGGTTTCTTCTAGCTTGAATTTACCTTGGTGCATCTAATCTTCATTCTATCTTTGATATTGATTCATGGATAATCTCAGGTTGGGTGTTGTGTAGTTTACATAATTTTTTGTCTGGTTAGTAATGAAGTCTGAACTCATCTCTCATTTTTCAATATAGAAAAGTCTCTGTGTGTCTCTATAAAAGACTACATTCATCTTTGTCCTGGATTTATAAATACATACATTCACATGTCAATGGCAGGGATTGCTTCATTACATAGGGCAACTGAGTGTGAATGTTATATTTTAAATAAGGAGAGCTTTGGAGCTAGGAAAAAAATGTGTCAGTGGTAAGAAAAGGGATTTAAATACAAATTGACAGCAGAATAGAAACTCTCCTCCAGACAGAGGAAAGTTTATGCTGGGGGAGATATCAACAGTAAAACATAACCCCTGGAAGAAGTGATAAAGAACACGTGCTAATTTCAAGGTGATACTAAAGTTACTTAGGAGAAAAATGGTTTGCATGTATTGCACACTGTGAAGATTACATGGCTAAAAAGGTATTTCCTTTTTCAAATTTCAAGAGGGATATACCTTGAATAATTTGCATCTGCAGCATCTTTTAGAATTGAGCTGTGATGTCTCCATTTCTTCAGCTCCATGTGTTTTACAATTATATTTTATATTGGGCAGCATTAGAGAAAGAATTGGCAATTGCAAATATAATACCTAAATACAGGGGTTTTTTCCCCTTGTTTTCAATAGTGGCTTTTTTCCATGTAGTTCTTGTTTTTAAGACTCTCCTTTAGCATATAAACCACATAAATAAAGGAAATATTATTCTAATTTGGCATACAATGACATATTCTAAAATGAGTGAAACTGTACAGGGAACCTATAGTTATCAGCTTAGATTAGTAAAGACAGTTAAAAATTACAAAAACAAATTGTACAAATATAGAATTAACAATTTGAAGCCCTGCATTTGATGATAGAAATATTTTAAATGAAATACAAACAAATGCAACCTTAAATCTATGTTCATTCTAATGTTTATGAGCTATCTTTAATGGAACACAAAAACAGAAAAGTTTCAACTCCAGATCATTCAAATTCATCTAATTTGCTTGGAGTTGAAGATCTTTCCAGGTCAAATTGTGAGCTGATTCAATTGAATTATTGGAAAGTCAGCTTAATTTGGAAATTTGATTGAATTGTCTTCAGATCAAATTGTAAACACAGTCCTGTGTTTTTTTATTCCTATGGAAACCACATATTTGCTCTTGCAGATATGTCTTCATATTGGATTTGAGAATATGTCTGCAAAATGAGAGAAAAGCCAAGAGTGTACTACATATAATTTACATATGTAAGCTCAAAAGTTATTTTGTGTACAATGGTTATTATTCTTAGATAAATATGCAGAGGATATCACCTTTGATTTTTTAACAAAAGGCAATGTAGAGAATGACTGTGGTTGATAAAGATTTATGTCTACATTCCTCTGAGTTTTTTTTCTTACTCTTTCCCCATTAGCTATATATTAAAGTTGTGGGGGAAAGTTACTACATCTTGCTACTGCTGGAATTGGAAATTTATAAGAAATAAGAGCTACTCTCCATCAATATTTCTTTCCACTCAACCATAGCCATAATGCATAAAGTGTGTACTGTACATAAATTGACCTAAACTGGGAATTCTTCAGTGTGACTTAATTTTGGTTGTAAAGCACAATGTTCCCATGATGCTATGGATCTTGAGATAATTAACTTCTATCTCAGTTGCTGCACCAGAGAAAATGCTGGGAAGATGACATTATAGCATTTTCTTTGTAGTTGCCCAGTGAGATTATCAGAACCAGTGCTCAGAACATTCAGAGGTAGCAGGAGTCAAATTCTGAGAGTTAGAGAAATTAAGAATGATGCACACATGTATTCATGAAGCGTCTTTCCAGCATATTTTTCTCCAAACAGATAATTAGTGCAGTTTGTAGACTTTTATATTAAATTTATGAGATAGTAAGTATGGTAATTTATGCTGCATTTGATATGTAATATTGCATACACACACAGGTGTTCACACAGCCGGTCCCAAGATTGCCAAGGTGATAAAGGTTTGATATGACATCATGACCAAGCCTATGTTTTTGAACATGGGCCATTATATCACAAATCAATAATCAATATCAATCATATGCTATACCCTTTTAAATAATAGTTAACATGTACATTACCATGCTCAAGAATAGATGGGTGGAAAGAACTGCATACCCATTTCTATTTGTTCAAGATCAATGGGGGCTCACATTGGACATGATGTAGTTATTAGTTGAATTTGACCCTGTTTCTGCAGATGATGTGGACAGGATTATGTGTAAACTGAGTGCCTCCACATGTTTATTGGACCCATGTCTCTCCTGGCTAGTTTCAGCAGCCCGTGAGGTGACAGGAGACTGGCTCCAGGCAGTTATCACCGCTTCTTTGAGGGAGGGGGGTCTTCCCTGCCTCACTTAAGGAGGCGGTGGTATGACCTCTCCTCAAGAAGCCTGTCTTGGACCCAGTCTCACTTAACGACTATTGTCCTGTCTCCAACCTCCACTTTGTAGCAAAGATTGTTGAGACTGTGGTGGCACGTCAGCTTCCCCAATTCCTGGAGGAAGCGGATTATCTGGACCCATACCAATCTGGTTTCAGGCCTGGTCACAGCACGGAAACGGCATTGGTCGCTCTGGTAAATGATATCTGGTGGGCCCGGGATAGGGGTTATTCCTCTATCCTGGTCCTACTTGACCTCTCAGCGGCTTTTGATAGCATTGACTATGGTATCCTACTGCGATGGCTCAGAGGGCTGGGGGTGGGAGGCACTGTCTTGCAGTGGTTCTCCTCCAATCTATCGGGTTGTTCGCAGTTTGTATTGGCAGGAGGGCAGAGATTGACCTCTAGGCCCCTCACTTGTGGGGTGCCTCAGGGGTCGGTTCTCTCCCCCTTCCTTTTTAACATCTATATGAAGCCACTGGGTGAGATCATTCATGGTTTTGGGGTGAGGTATCACCAATATGCAGATGATACCCAGCTGTTCATCTGCACTCCGGACCACCCCAGTGATGCCCTTGCCATGATGTCCCAGTGCCTAGAGGTGGTATGGGCCTGGATGTGGAGGAATAGGCTCAGACTCAACCCCTCCAAGACTGAGTGGCTGTGGATACCTGCATCTCGTGTCCAAGAAGTCCCATCCCTTTTGATGGGGGGAGAGGTTCTTGCTCCCTCGGAAAGGGCTCACAAGTTGGGTATCCTCCTGGATTCACAGATGACATTGGAAGAGCATTTAACGGCTGTGACCAGGGGGGCCTTTGCACAGGTTCACCTGGTGTGCCAGTTGCGCCCTTTCTTGGACTGAGGTGCCCTATGCACAGTCACTCATGCCCTCGTCACCTCTAGGCTGGACTACTGCAATGCCCTTTACATGGGGCTACCCTTGAAGAGCAGTCGGAGGCTCCAACTAGTCCAGAATGCGGCCGCATGGGTTGTTACGGATGCTTCTTGCTACTCCCGTGTTACACCGCTCCTGCGCAAGCTGCACTGGCTTCCGGTTGTCCTCCAGGTGTGCTTCAAGGTGCTAGTGTTAGCCTTTAAAACTCTACATGGCTTAGTCCCGGGGTACTTGCAGGACCACCTTCTGCCAATGGCATCCTCCCAGCGTCCAGTGCGTTCCTACAGAGTCAGCCTCCTCAGGGTGCCGTTGGCCAGACAATGTCAACTGAGGGCCCCCAGGGGGAGGTCATTCTCTGTGGGCGCACTGACCCTCTGGAATGAATTTCCCATTGAGCTCTGGACAGCTCCCGATCTCTGCTCCTTCCATCGTGACTTGAAGACGTGGCTATTCCAACAAGCGGGCTATGGCTGATCATGGTTTTTAACATTGTTTTTCGATATTTTTAACTTGACTGTTTTAAGGATTAATTCTTTTAAAGTGTTTTTATCCTTTTTATTGTTGTGAGTCACCCTAAGTCCTTCGGGAGAAGGGCGGCATACAAGTTTAATAAATAAATAAATTATTGGACATGATGAAGGTCATAGTGATTCATACATAATTTATAATCCTACTTTAGGACAGACTAAACAATCTCTGACATTTTGGATCATCCTTTCAGAGGTATTTCCATACCAGCTTCCTCAATGCCTTCAACAATAACTGAACTTCTAATGTACAGCCTTCACTGGAATAGTTGCAATACATTCAGAGATGTAAGTACCTTGAAAAAAGTCCACGTTGAATCATACAGCACAAATATCAGCACAGGAAATGTTTGATTTTAATGCTTAATTTTGAATTACGGCTTAAACTGCTTTATAATAATTTTTAGATCATAAAGTTCTGTGGAGATTCTCAGTCTGTGAAAATCATAAAATGTTTTTTTTTTGCCAAAGTTCAATTCCACAACTGACATGATTTTCAGATTTTTCAAATCCATAAATTATCACATTTGAGGTACCTTGGTTTAAAACTTGTTGCCGTATGATGCACCATTTCATCCAGTTAAAGTTTGCAGGAATGACAGTTTTAGTAAAATATAAATTCTTGAGCATAGTCTCATCTGCTTAGTTTTTGTACTTGAAAAAACTTAAATAGGAAAAACTTTGTTTTAGATCCAAAGAAAAATGTAGACTGCGCTTCCTTCTTTTTGTCCTTGAAACAAGGAACAATTTTCTTGGTTTTTTTTTCCTCTGAAGAAGAATGAAGAAGCTTATTAGATGAAAAGTGAAATGATTTCAAGATAAAGAACCCTTTGCCCTTTGTAAAAGCACTCTTGGGAACACCATCACCTGGTTGAATGAAAATCTCCATAGACATACAAATTGATTAATCTTTTTCTGGTTTAGAATATTATATTTTTTGAATTAGTGTGCAATAATTATTGCAATAATTCAATCTTTACAAATTAATGTTTAATATTTTGTTTTTTTCTTTATTTTTTTATCAAAATAAATTTTAAAATGAATGCCTCCCTGAGAATCAATTTAACTTTTAAGCCTTTAAATTTAATTTCTTTCTCTATCTGGATAAGAATTTGAGTATAAAGCTTGTAAGCTCTGGAACTTGTTCTTATAAAGTTTGTCCTCTATATATAGACTTACTATTAATATATATATATGAAATTATTAGTATAAGTTTTTATGTTAATCAAGCAGATTTCTTTTGCTCCTTTTTGACAAGATTGTACATATTTATAACTTAATGGTGCAGATGTATATTTTTAAAAATCTGAACAAGTTCTGTTATTATTTTTACTGTAAGTGAAAAAAACAAAACACCCTAAAGCAGAAAGAAAAATAGAATGGAGACAATTTTTTTAGCTTCATTTCATGTGGATCTTCGCATGAAATATATTTCTTCCTGCAATATCTTCTTTAATATTTGCAGCCTTTTTTATTCTCAATCAGTAAGTGTAGGAGCAGTAATGAAAAGTAGAGAAGTGAGAATGAGAAATGAGATTAAAAGGAAAATGCTTGAGCAACAAAGAAACAGATGTAAGAAAGACAGGTGGGATTGCAATAGTTAAGGATCTGTCAAGTCCTACATTACCATGGCTGTGGAGCTTTAAGTGAATGTTAATATAAGTGAAGACATATTCTGTCTAGAACATCCCAAGAGCTATTCAGAAAAATAATAAGAGCAGCTTTGAAATACCTGAGGAATAGAAAAGGTGTGAAAAGAAAGGCAGATGTAGATATACTGTAGACCCATATGAGTGTGAACAGGTGACAAAAGAAACAAAATTAATGTTTTATCTCATCAGTTCCTGTTCCAATGCCTGAGCAATAAAACTGAACTACATGAAACAATTTGAGAACTAATACAATGAGCATATGTACAGCATGTGAGGTGCGAATTTTTTGACTTTAGAGTTCAAGATTACTTTTGATTTGATTTCTAATCCAGCTATGTCCCTTGCCCTGCACTAAACTAGAGCAATATATTTAACAGAAGTTGGAATGCAATCAATTGGTATATGCATGTATGTATAGCACAGTGTATATGCAATATACATAAGCACAACCACACATGCACATAAGCACAATTCTGCATGCCAGAGGTGGTATTCAGCAGGTTCTGACCAGTTCTGGAGAACCGGTAGCGGAAATTTTGAATAGTTTTGAGAACAGGTAAATTCCACCTCTGACTGACCCTGCCCCCATCTATTATCTGCCTCCCGAGCCCCAGCTGATCGGGAGGAAATGGGGATTTTGCAATAACCTTCCCCTGGAGTAGGGAGGGAATGGAGATTTTACAGTATCCTTCTCCTGGAGTGGGATGGGAATGGAGATTTTACAATAACCTTCCCCTGGAGTGGAGAGGGAATTGAAATTTTACAGTATCCTTCCCCTGGAGAGAGTGGGAATCAGGGGTGGGTTCTACTTATCTTTACTACCAGTTCTGATGATGCACGTGCTTTGCGCAGTAAGCAGCCTGGGAACCAGCCATGCGCTCTTGGTCTTGTGAAGGATGGCTTTTTTTGTGCCATCAGGCTGCACTGCGCTTCTCGCTTCTCTCTCCTCTCTCTGTCCGTCCCATCCCCCAATCCGGGGGAGAGGAAGCGCGTGCCCTGGTTTTTCACCTGGATCTGGAAGATTGGGCTGGGAATCTCTGCTTTGGAATGGGGCAAGGCAGTGGCAACTTCTGTGCCTTGCCTGTGGCCGCCCATGTTGCTGGAGCAACTCGCTGGACTCTGCGCGGTGCCCTGACCAGAGGTGGGATATTAATCATTGCCCATGTCGCAAACCTTGATGGGGCTCACCTGCTTTCCATGGCCAGAGATTTCTTCCTTTTTTTCCTTTGTTTAAAGAGGCCGCTCAGTCCTTGCCTGCCCTCTGATTGGGTGGCCGCTCAGCCCTTGCCTGCCTGCCTGCCTGCCTGCCTGCCTGCCTGCGCCCACCCATATTGCTGGAGCAACTCGTTGGACTCTGCGCAGTGCCCTGACCGGAGGCGGGATATTAATCATTTCCCACCCTACCCATTATGTGGTGGCGAGGCGCCCGCTGGGACTGAGCGGCCACCCAATCAGAGCAATTGCTCTAATTAATGGCCTCTTTAAACAAGGGGGGGAAAAAGAAGAAAAGTCTCTGGCCATGGAAAGCAGGCGCGCCCCGTCAAGGTTGGCGAGGTGGGCAATCAATAATTAATATCCTGCCTCTGGTCAGGGTATCATGCAGAGCCTGGTGAGTTGCTCCAGTAACACGGGCAGCCGCAGGCAGCAGGCAGGCAAGGCGCCACGGTTTCGCCCCATCCCAAAGCGGGGATTCCCAGCCCAATATTTCAGATCCAGGTGAAAAACCAGGGCGCATGCACAGTAACATTTTTTGGAAAAACCCACCAAAAAAGCATGTGCAGAGCCCGTGGAACCGTAAGCATGGGCACATGCGCGGGTGGGCCCAGCTCCCGGGTGGAAGAACCGGTTCAGTGACGTCACAGCGTCACTGCTACCGGATTGCATGAACCGGCCCAAACCGGGAGCAACCCACCACTGGTGGGATTGGAGATTTTATTTCCCCTGCCACGCCCAGCAAGCCATGTCTACCAAGCCACGCCCACAAAACTGGTAGTCAAATTTTTTGAATCCCATCACTACTGTGTGCATATGTGTATATGTTTATGTATGTGTAAATATGTGTGGGGTGGAAGTGAGGGGAGATCACATATCATATATAATTGAAATATACTAATTAACAATCCAGTATCATTTGGATAATAAAATGGGCAATACCTACATTTGACAAATAAATAAAATAAAAAATACTCTTTTTTTAGTCATAATTGCTTTCTCTGTGAGAAATCTGCTTTCTAGGCAAAAGATATTTCAGCTTGAGTAAAGTATGGCAAGAGTGAATTGGGGGTTTTACTGAATCCTGTGTAGTTTTGACATAATAATCTTGAAGTAAGGACTTCAAAAAGAATTGACATATTGTGGGAGAAAGGAGGGAAATAACTGTACTGAACAGGCATAAAGCACTCAATGAAAATTAGAACAGCATTGACCCACCAACTCTTTAATTATATATACTAATGCTCAGTTTATGGAAAATAAAGAAGTTGAACATAAACACATTACAAGAAAGCAAATATAATTTTAGGCATAACAGAAATCTTTTGGGATTATTGCTAGCATTGTTATAATTGGAATTGCAGCAATAGAAAGATATTTAATTTGGCAAAAGTAATCTATACTGACACTTTTGAACAAGTTTTCCATTGCAAGTATTTTTATTTTTTGTAGATATATAACATACTAAATCGAAACTGGTATCATCAACCAATAAAATTTTGGCAGCAGCACTCTTAATCAAAAACTTTATTTAGGTATTTTTTACTGTACAAATACTTCATAAATACTTCATATTTAATACAGCAAGCATACATATACTGTTGATTGATTTCTCTGAAATGTAACATGTAGAATAACACATTTTGATCCAGTCAATTGAAATAAACACTGCTAAATGTTTTTTTTAAAATAATTATCCTGGCTATTGTGGTTAAGGAGTCCTCTGTATTGGACACAAGTTATGAAATATACAAGAAGAGAATAATACATTGAAATAATAACCTATATAATGCATTGGAGTGACATATTTTCTCAAATAATTATTTATCATTGGAAAACCTCCATGAAAGGGACTAAAATATATTTTTTGTCTTATAAATATTTATGAACCAGTAGTTGCCCTCGTCAGTTTGTTCCTCATTTTCCCCATAATTATTATATAAATTTGCTCAGCCATCCTGAAAAAACAAATATTCATTGAAAACAAAAGATAAAGTAGATTTATATCTGCCTATATATTATATTTCCAGAAGCCTAAGTTTTTATGGTGCAATTTCAGTGGTTAGTTTCAGAGAAATGCCTGAATCATTCATTAGAAATAATTTCAAAATTTGCCACCCGTATTATTAGTTTTCATCTGAAAAGTATTATCTTTCTGAAGGCTGACATAATATTCATAGTTATGCGGTTAGTAGAATTTGAATTCCCATCAGTTAACATAGTGGAAATGTAATAATGTGTTTTTCAGGCTCAGAAAATATTAGATTAATACTAGAAGTCGACACAATGATTCTGTTTCATTTGTTCTGACAATGAATTATAATTTCCCTTACAATTTATCCTGCTGTATGCAAACTTGGATCAGTGCAATCTGAATGTGGAATATGAATTATTCAGATAGTACTTCTCTACAGGAGAAACACAAGTTACAATTACTAAAATATGTGGTAGATTTGTTTTTAATGACTTCATTTTCAGAAGAGAAGCAGATGTGTTTTATAGGGTTATGTGATCCAGTTCTGATTAGATTCAAATTTGAGATCTGAGATTTCATTAGAGTTTGGTTTGATTTATGATTCAAAAATTCAATTTGACTCAATTCAGGAAGTGACTAAGATAGAGATAGACAGAAAGAAATTTTATTTGTGGTAGAGATTGTAGCAATAAGGAAAGAACAGCAAACCAGTGTGTACACTGAGAGGGGTATTTCCACAAAGGCCTGGCAATTGGGCCAGGAAAATATTTTGCTAACAGTTTCAGAAAGATATAAATGGCTGATAGCATCTTCAACTTGACAGACCCATCACAAAGGCAGCTTGCATTTATCTTTCCTATTCCTCTTTCAGAATGGTGTTTTCAATGTTCTTTCAATGTACACCATGATGTTTGGATGGTCCATAGCATCTTCACTGATGTAAGATTAGGGGCCAGCTTACTTACCTTCTTTGTTCCAGGGCCATTTATTTTTTAGCAGTGGGAGAGTCAAAAAGACATCTCCACCATATTCCCTGCCAGTTCTGCAGGATCCCAGAATCCCTGCCTACCAAGAGAAGTCTATGGTGAGAGAGAAATAGAACTTTAGCTACTACTTCTACCTTATGAAGGTTGTTTTTGAATTGGAGAACTCTAGAGGAGAAGTTGCTGTTTAGCTGCCAGGCATCATAGTTAAATCTCATATTCATGCAGAGCAGACCAGGCAAAGCAAAGCAGTGCCTTGCTCTGCAGGGCTGTGGCAGTGCATTTTTTGATGCCTTTCTGGTAGGCAACTAAAAACATATATCTATAAAAATGCACCCTACCCTTAGATCAGGTAGTATACTTCACAATTAACAGAAGTAAGATCAAAGATAAGGCTTGGAACTGACTACAATAACATTTAGATGTGGAAGTGAATGAAACCGAGAGCAACATTAGCCTTTCTTCTCCCAAAGAACTCCTGAAAGGCAGCAAATTTAATCAGGTCATAAAAGTTATTGTCTGTCAACTCATGTCAATATCTGTGAGACCAGAACACCACTTATCAATGTCCATCAATGTCACAACATTATATATTGTCTGCAAAAATCCCAGACACAAGAGAAAAGCTATCAAATCTCCAAAGTGCTTCAAAAGCTAGGAAGTGCTTTGAAGCCATCTGATTTGCTTCGGTGTGTCAAAGTAGGTCTCTGCTTTGATTCACAAATCTACTTTGATGGGAGGGTTTGATTGAAGTTTTGTTAAATCAAAGTGCCTCTTTGAAGTTTTGTATAGCCCTAGTGTATTATCTCTTTCTGATTAACATAAATGAACCAACAGAGTTCTCATGCATTTAGGGCTTTTTCTGCTTATTTTGCCAAACCTGGATTTGGTTCTGCTAATATATAAATAAAACTAATATTAAATATCTAACCAGACACACACACACACACACACACACACACACACACACACATATATATATATATATATATATATATGCCATCACCCCGAGAGATGGTATGTTGCGAAGAGGAGGTTGAGGGGTTTTTTAAATAAGTTTTTAATTCGACTTTTAAGGGGATCTGGGAGGAAGGTGGGTCAAAATGAAAATAGAGGGCCAGGGGGAGTCCTCATAGATCAGCAGCCAAGCCCGTCAGATGGTCACGATCTGGGGGATGGGGAGAAGGGGGCAGATGAGGTTCAGTGGAGAGAGGGTCATTCCATCTCTGTGGTGGTTGGGAGGGGCAGGAGAAGTGGGAGCAGAGGGCTTTATGGTATAAGGG
>JANHFM010009231.1:401498-415837 GCA_032468115.1 Grayia smithii
ACTTGCACTAATTGCAGGCAGATGGAGCTAAGTGGAAACACTTAGCAGTGCACTAGCTAAGTGCACCACCGAGGCTCACTCTTTCCTACTATCTTCGTCTATTGGTTTCCCTTGATTTATCTATTGTTGTTTGCAACTTATGATTAGAATAGAACAGAACAGAATAGAATAGAATAGAATTCTTTATTGGCCAAGTGTGATTGGACACACAAAGAATTTGTCTTGCTGCATATGCTCTCGGTGTACATAAAAGAAAAGATACATTTGTCACAAATCATAAGGTACAACACTTAAAGATAGTCATAGAGAACAAATAAGCAATCTAATCATATTAGGAAACAGTCAATATAAATCTCAAGGATATTAATGATTGTAACTATAATTTCTGACCTATGACCTATTATTTGCTGTTTATATGTGAGTTTATGCACCGGAGATATGTATGTCCAATCACACTTGGCCAATAAAGAATCCCATTCCATTCCCTTCTAATTGCCAACATGACTCACATATAGCAGTGCATTGTGTCTTGAAGTACACAAAATGCTAAGCCATCATGGGTTCATTTTGGGTGCACCAAATCAAATACAATGGTTTATGGCTGGAACGCATCGTCTAGTTCAGGGGTGTCAAACTTGATTTCATTGAGGGCTGCATAGGACTTATGTTTGACCTTGTGGGGCCAGGTCAGGGGCGCCTAAGATGCCTGAGCACTTTGCCAGCAAAAATGTGTGGCCCTACCATGCTCTGTTTTCACTGGCGGAGGCACCGTGGGCTGATCCTTCACTGTTTCCAGGGCGTTCCCCAAGCTAGAACTAAGCATCCTATGGGCCGGATCCAGCCTTGAGTTTGACACCCCTGGTCAAGTTGATGGCTCAGCACTATTACAGGTAGTCACTCATTTATACCAATGTGTTAAATTAAGTGACTGTATGATGGGATCTTTTGGTTAAATGTACAGGTAATCCTCAATTTACAACCACAATTGACCCCGAAATTTCCATTGCTAAGCCAGACAATTGTTAAGTGAGTTTTGCCCCATTTTATGACCTTTCATGTCACAGTTGTTAAGTAAATCGCTACAGTTGTTCAGTTAGTAACATGGTTGTTAAGTGAATCTGGCTTCCCCATTGACTTTGCTTGTCAGAAAGTCACAAAAAATGATTGTATGATCCCGGGATACTGCAAGCATCATAAATATTTGCCAGTTCCAAGTGCCCAAACTTTGATCATGTGACCGTGGGGAGATGCTACAACGGTCTTACGGATGACAGAAAAAGTCATACATCACTTTTTTTTCAATGTGCTTCAAACAGTTACTAAATGGATGGCTGTAAGTCAAACATTACTGGTATATGAAGAAGCAATTTATCTCATGCAGAGATTCCTCTGCAGGTCCTACCGGTAGTGATGGCCTGTCCCCAGTAAGGAGTGGTTCTTGGAGATGTAAAGGCTACTTTAAGCTAGTTGGCATGTTGCTTACGGGGACTGCAGAATGTGAGGTTTGAGCCCAATGCAAGCCCTATCACTCTCCAGAGTTAGATGTAAAATACTTGTATTTATCACAAGCTGATAACTAAGTACCGTGCAGTCTTGGAATTAAAAACATCCTTTGGTGTCTTGTGGTCTGTTCAGTTGAACAGGGCATTTGAGAACTTTGAGGAGTCCCAAAAGAACCCTGCCACCGATCCTTGATCATCCTATCTTGAGGTGAGCAAGAAATGGGCTTTTTATCTGAAGGACTGTCAGTCTTCTATAGTTTTTGCCCTTCCAGCATAGTCAGCATGTTCTGAGTCCCATTGATTAGGCCATGCTCACCTGATGGGAACCAGGAAGTGACGTTATCTGTCCTAGCATTTCCCCAGAGATCTATTTGGCTCTCAACCTGACCTCATTTAAACAAGCCCTGAAAACATGGCTTGCTTTACCAGACCTTGGTAAACCCTGAATGGGTTCTTTAGGGAATTATTTGTTATTGGGCTCTGCTGTTTATCACATGTTCCTTTTGGGGTTATTGCAGGGGTGAAATCCAGCAGGTTCTGACAGGTTCTGGAGAACCGGTAGCGAAAATTTTGAGCAGTTTGGAGAACTGGAAAATACCACCTCTGGCTGGCCCCAGAGTGGGGTGGGAATGAAGATTTTGCAAGATCCTTCCCCCAGGAGTGGGAGGAAATGGAGATTTTGCAATATCATTCCCCTGCCATGCCCACCAAGCCATACCATGCCCACCAAGCCACGCCCACAGAACCGGTAGTAAAAAATTTCAGATTTCACCCCTGACACAAACTATGCAAAACAAAAGCCAAGCTGCTTTACTCACATACAGCAGGGAATATCCCCCTAAATTTCTCAATCTTCTACAATAAGGGATAAGATTTGTTTTCATAATTATATGTAGGATGAAAATTGTAAATCCTCAATGTGAGTTAAATATAGTCATGAAGACTTCTCATGTGAATTTCTGGTCAGTTTATTTCTAAACTAGCTAAAATACGGATGCTTTTAAAAACTCAAATGCCTTGCTTGAATCAGAGCAAAGTTCAATGTTCAGTACATTTGTATCTTATTTCCACATTACTTTACCAGATTTCAATAGATAGTGTACATGTCTGATAAAACTCCAATAATTACTCTTTGCTTTAGAATTTTATTTCAAGACGTTAGGCCAATACCTATAAAGATTAAATAATTCTTCAAAATTCTGGTTCATTTTAATATAGTTAGAGAGGTAATGTACACTACCCCAGCAATTCTGCTTGGGTTCTCCTGAATATTGCTAAATTAATAAATAAATCAAGTTATCTCAACTTATTTATTATTGTTATATACAAAAAGGGTTTTCTGGATTGTTATTTATAACAAGCAAAATTTAAAATTGGGGTCTATCTTTTGAATAGCGTGTGATCAAAATATATAATCATAAAACTTGATTAAAGAATCAGACCTGTCCATTTCTGTAGTTGAAATCCAACCAAATGTTCTAAAAGAGTTTGACCAAAGTTAACTGTCAAAATGCATCAGAAAGAACCTGATCATCTATATGTAAGGCAAATTGATCCAGCTTTAATACCACAAGAATAGAATGGCATAAAAATACATTACTTGATCATTTCTGCCTGAGGTTTAGTTCACTTGTTTGAGTTTTCCATTCTGTAAAATTATGACTTGGTCCAGACAATAGTGCCCATTGTAGAAGCTATATGAAATACAGCTGGAAGGTTTAATGAAAGGTTGGAAGATAAATTGGCATGTTCTTATTAGGAGAAAGTAAAATCTGGGTCGAATAAGTTTATTTCAATCTTTGTTTCCAACCTGATGTGCTTCATATAAATTGGATTACAATTGCTATCTCAACAGCAAGTCCTAGGCTAGAATTTCTCATATATTCTAAAGTACTACAAGTCTTCTGATATAAGCAACATGGCATGCCAGCAAGCTAGGAATCCCAGCAATCAATCCCATAACAAGGTACCTCGCATCTACTTATTGCCACAAGCACTTATTCTTATCCATTCTATTCAACCTTTCCATATCTAGCTGTCTGGACATTGATGCTCCATTTTTTTTTCCTCTTGGAAAGCCTGTTCATCTGGTGCCTCCTAACAACAGCATTCATAGAAGTGGGAAAATTCCCAGGTTGCAAATTACAATCTTCTTGACTCAGGGAGAAAAATCAGGTTGTCCAGGAGTGTACTCTGGACTAGACTCTGGATTTAATGATTTAGTGGTAGTGGGAAAAGCTCATGTAAAAACAGAGATCCTAACTGGGAGGACACTAAACTTCTGTTCCACAGTTCTCCCATTATGTGAGAAAAGACTACGATAGAATAAATATCAATGCTTCTGCAGGAAGAAACTGTACTTCTGCAACTGGATATTTTGCAAAATACTGTATTCTGGCTTGCACTAGGTCAGTGATGGCATACAGTGCCCAAACCAGAACACGTGTGTGGAAACTGCAGTCCCAGAAACTCAAAGACCGGCTGGCCAGTGTGTATGCACACACCGGCCCCCTATTATTCTGGTTTCCGGCGTGTGCATGCTTGCCGGCCAGCTGCTCTTCGCATGCAACAGAGCCCCAGAAACCTGAAGACCAGCTGGTCGGGGCACATGTGAGCCCCGGCCACCTGGTCTTCAGGTTTCCGGCATGCGCTGGAAACCTGCCACAGCACCGGCCAGCTGGTCTTCATGTTTCCAGGGCTCCGGATGCACGAAGATCAGCTGGTTGGCATGCATTGGCACCATAAACCAGAATGGCAGCTGGCGACAGCGCACGTGCCCACAGAGAGGGCTCTGCGTGCCACCTCTGGCATGCGTACGCCAAAGGTTCACCATCATGGTATTAGTTGTTAACATTTTCCTATCAGTACAGATTAATCAGTGTAAACTTTACATATACCGTGCCATCTTCTGTGTCAGGCCGAAGGATAGAAGTGTATTCAAAGATCATGCTTCAGCCTGACAATTGAAGCAATTTTGGAATGATGCATATCAGTCATCTTGCAAATGCCTCTCTCTTTCGTCTTTCTTTGTGGTTGCTTTTCCAATAAACAAGTCACACTGATTGCTAAATAAAGTAGGGGCTATGTACTTCACCCACAAACATGACTCAGTGAAACCCAAAGACATCATTCATTCCACTGGGGAAAATAATCAAGGCAGATTGCCAGCAAGAGTACGAACTCCTTTCAAATAACTTGCTAGTAAAATTGGACAGTACAATTACAATTTAAAGACTCAATTGATAGAAATATAAAATAAATGCAATACTTCTTAAAAAAAAAAAGAAAGAAAAATGGGTGATTGTGTAGAGGAATGGAAATATTATGAAATTGGATGGAAGATTTTATAAGCATGAAGAATTTTTGGTCATTAATTCATTTAGGAATGCATCACTGAGCTCATAGTCCAGGATCCTCAAAAGACCAGCGATGTCTGGAACATTTATATTTCTTTTTCAACAACAGAAAACTGAATTCACTTTAGTAATGACTAACTTGTCTTGTTGATATCAGTAGGTTTAAAATAAATGTAGTAACTGACTTTCTCAGCCTACTTTGAATAGTGTGCTGGTAGCCTTTCTCCAAAAATGTATAAAAATAATAAAGATGAGATTTTAAAAACTATTGTACAAAGCTAGCACAGAAATATAAATTATATTTATATTTAATTAAAATTAAATACACTTACTAAAGTTACTAAACTTTCTAAAAATTATTTTCTGGCCATATATTTATTAATGCTCTCTTTTTGCATACAACATTTCAATTTGGTAACAACTTTTGAAGTTTGATAACAACCTAACCCAACATTAAGAATTAAGTACAGATAGTCCTTGACTTACGACTACAATTGGGACCAGAATTTCCATTGCTAAGTAAGGTGGTTATTAAATGAATCAAGCCCAATTTTATTATCTTTTTAGTGAATCACTGCAGCTGTTAAGTGAAACATATGGCTGTAAAACCTTTATCCCAGCGCCCTGTGCGCTCACATAGGGCAGCGCTCCTCAGGGTACCAACCGTCAGACAGTGTCGGCGAGTGGTGCCCAGAGCGAGGGCGTTCTCTGTGTGCGCACCGGCCCTCTGGAACCAACTCCCCACCGACCTCCGGACCGCCCCCGGCCTCTGCTCTTTCCGCCACGATCTGAAGACGTGGCTCTTTGACAAACTGGGCTGATGTGATGGGATTTTTACTTTTCTTAGTTTTAATTGAATGTTTTAATTTTTTACTGGTTTTAATTGGTTCTAAATTATTGCATTTATCTTAATCTTACTTTTTAGTCTATTTATTGTAAATTTTAACTTGTGAGCCGCCCCGAGTCCTTCGGGAGAGGGGGCGGCATATAAATGCAATAAATAATAATAATAATAATAATAATAAACAATGAACTGTCGTAAGTCAAGAACTCCCTGCATCTCTTTTAAGAGTGCAAGAATTTTATTTATTTTTCCCTGGCACGAGAAAGTAGGCTGCGCTTTGGCGAAATGCACCCACAGAGGCGAAAGACAAAGACACAAGTTTTGTTTACAAGTCATTTTTTTTTTCCATTTATTTTAGGTTTTGTTTTTTTTTTATTTTTCCAGTTTGTACTTCAGCATTCAAGTTCAGATAGCCATCCCCCATAATAATTCTTATATGCACTTTAGCAAAATGAGTCTGCCTTTTATCTTAACTTTTTTAAAAACTTTTTTTTTTATTTTTTTTTTATTTTTTAGACAACGCAACCCGCAATTTTCAACTGGGGCAGAGATTCCTTTCTGCATTAGCCAACGGTATGCATGTATTGCTTAAAAACGAAAGCTTTTCGCTTCTTTGGATATGCCATCTCCTCTTTGAATCGGTCGTCTCTGATTTCATCTCTTTTCCTTTTTTTCCCTTCCCATTTTTCCTCCCTCCTTTTTGTTCTAGTTTTTCTGCTCTTCGGTTCAAACCCTTCGGGTGAACACTACTTTCCTACTGCAGCAGAGGCTCGGACAACGAGTGAACCGTTTTCTGCCGGTTGTTACGAGACAGCGACAACTGACACCGGTCCGTATTTGCCAAAAGAAAAAAAAAACCATTGCAAACGAGAAGGAGAGAAAGGTTAAAAAAATAAATCCACGCCAGTTCTTTAAAAAGTAGAAGTGGCTGGCGTTCCTCCTACGTTTTCTCTTTAACAGGAAACCTTTTTTTTCTTCTTCTCTTAATTAGATGTCTCGTTTTTAACTTCCAAAAACACGTGTTGCATATAAATTCAGGGCACAATATGTGGTCTCTACATATATATATATATATATATACATCTTTGGCCTGATGGAAGACTTCAAACTTGTTATTTTTGTCCTGCTCTGAACATTGTCTACGCCGACGTGATGCAGCCTTTCAGCTTACGGATCGTTTTAATTACCCATATATTTTTTAAAAAGCAGAGTAGAAAAACGGAAACGGACACGCACACACCCGCTTTTCCGGAGGTGTGGTACAACACAGCTGGCACTGCTATACCGAGACGTTAGCCAGGAAAAAGCCAAACATACTGTTGGGTTGAGTATACAGACAACAGACAGAATTCTCCCAGCGGGGAAAGAGATTCAAAGTTCTGTGAAAAGGAGCACATGTTTTGCAAGCAAATAACCCTCCGAGGTTGATCCCTTGAATCTCTTCAACTTTCCAAGAACGGCCCCAACGCAATCGTCTTTGCTGAGCAAAATCTCAGGCTTAATTGTATCATCTTCAACATGGGTTTTGTTTTGTTTTTCTCCGTTCCGGCAACAGAGTTGGAACAGGGTAACAACTCGCCATGGACAACTCATCGTGGTCAACTCCCCAAGGGACAATTCAATCAATAAAAAAAATAAATTTCGACGGAACCATGACAAATAATCATAAAATAAGGTCTATGTCAGACTTGGGAGCATTGTTAGTTTAGTTCCAAGCTGCCACTTTCTGAACTGTGGGAAAAAAGGGAGGGGGGACTGGGGAGAAGGGGATGTTAGCCATAATAGTATTATATAACTGGGTGAAGGTCGGATCACCTCAACATCTGGAGAAGGCGTGGTGAAGATGGAACGTGTGATGATTGGATCTCATGACCGGTGGAAGAGGGAGGAGAGGAGTTTGGAGAGGGTTGTACCTATTGAGAGAAAACCCGGGACTTTCAGTTTCGCGTTTTCACAGGATGTGCCAGTTTACCTACCCGAATAAAATGGACTTTTGAAACATGATTGAGGAGGAGTTTTCATTCGGCAAAGGTTTTCTGGAACCCTAACGGTCTATCCAGAAATACAAGATTGAACAATATCTATGGAGATTCTCGATCATCCAAGTCATGGTGTTTTTTTTTCCTCAAAAGCCAACTGGATTTTGGGTTTGGTTTTCTTGTTTTCCTTGAAGATGTTTTGCTTCTCATCCAAGGAGTTTCCTCACCTCTGCAGAAGCTTCTTGGATGAGAAGTGAAACATCTTCAAAGAAAAAGCAGAAAGTTCAGTTGCCTCTTGAAAAGAAGCACCTTTGGGACAACCATGACCTGGATGACTGAGAATCTCCATAGACATCTTCAAGGAATTTAAAAAAAAAAAAACCAAAGCCCAGTTGCCTTTGGAAAAAACACCTTTAGACAAGAGTTACGATCATGTCAACAAAAGCAGGTAAAAAGCAACTGAATGAAATGATCACTAAAGCGTTGAATTGTCCCACAGGGAGTTGGCCACAGCGAGTTGTCCTAAATCCAGCTGGTAGACCTCTCCTGCTCCACAGTAGGATTTCTGAAGGTCAGAAAGGCAACCTGGTAGGGTTTTCCCCAGACAGCCTTCATCCTACGCCTTGGTGGCTTGGAGACAGGAACCCCATGGAGACTACACCTGGGCCATCGTTGCTCAGGGAAAGAACTAAACCAGGGCACAAGAATTTAAGTCTTGACTTCTGGGGAAGACTACACTGTTGATCGTGGTCTGGGGAGGCAATAACAGTCATTGTTGCTCTTTGTACCTGACGTTGAGTTGTATTCTACAAATACCTCCCTTCCGCTGGACTATTTAAAATTTACATTAAGGCATAACCATTTACCAAATTCATACAAAAAGATTTTTGGGGAAAGGAAGTACCTCACAGATTCATCAACTGCCACATCTTGAAAACCTGGTAGTTGGTTTTTGTTTTCTGTTGGTTTTTTGTTTTGTTTTTTTCTTTGTCCTTAACGTAACACTCAGGACAGTTTTATTCTTATTATTATTATTTTTTGTTTTGTTTTGTTCATAGAATCTGCAATACATCACATTTTTCAAACATTGATGTGGGTAGTAGCAAAACTGTTCCAAGACACAGTATTTCAAGATGTAGATCAGTGGCAGGACAGTAATAGAAAGACAACAAAACAGACAATTTTACACCTACAGTAAACGTTTTCTCCGTAATTGGCCAAAAGAAAGAAAAGAAAAGAAAAGAAAAAATTTCCACCTAGGTGAGAAAAATGATTTCTAGTCCAAGTACAGCCACCATTTCCCCACTATTTTATCTAAAGATGCATCACTATAATCCTAGTCTAATGTTTGATGTACTTGACTTTAACTTTCTTTAAAAAAGAGAGACGGTAGTTGGAAAGAGGCCGCGATGTAGATTTCCTCTGTGAGGTTGAGTTCACCTTGGATTTCTCTGCTCTACAAAATTTAGCCCGCCTCAAAAATGGGAAACCTTCAAAATTATTTTCCTAAAGTAGCTCTTGGTCAAACTGCTAGTCCTTCATAGGAGAATGCCACCCATCACACCGGCTTCCTTAAATAAGCTGCAGTCCTCCTCCGATTCCCCCATGTTGGCCTTCCAAGCCCTAATTTTAAGTCTTAAAAAGACAATAAAATTAGAAGATGGGAGTAAGATAAAGAGAATTTAGTACATCCAAAATATACACATTTCATTCATCATACTTGTGGACTGCAAATTATGAAGCCTAACCAAAGCAGAAGGAATTCCCACCAGCATCTGAGCTAGCATTTATCATCCCCTTGTATTATTGACACTCCGCTGAAATCCATGGCACTCACCTCCATCATAGATGAAGATGAGGGTCTGAGGGTAAAATTTCCTTAAAACCCTATAGACACAGCTGGTAGTGCTCCTGACATTAAGAGGTCCATCCAGAAATTTCCTCAACACAAAGCAACATCTACAAAAGGTACAACGTGCCTCAATCAAACCAAGTCTTCACTCTGGTAGGTCCACAAAATGTAGTCAAAAAAATCCCCGTAAATATGGCGGCCACGCTAGCACATTTGAAGTTCTGTCCATTCTTTTAAGCACTGGGCTTTTTTTGACCACACCCTTGTAGACCTCTCCTCTAGCTCTGATGATTCCCACATTGAAACCCTACCAGTAAAGTCCTCCTAACAAACATCACACAGGATTAGTTTGTAAATGAAATCTGAAATTAGGTATTTCACCCACAATTTTTCCCCTCCCCCACCCCAACACCGTGTAATACATATCATGGACTGATACATGCACTAAAGATATTAAAAAAAAAAAAAACCTAATCTTGCATGTGAAAATGTACACCTTGCTACAATGGTGAAATGCACAGCTAACAGGACTTAAGTCGAGAATGACCAACCGTGGGCCAACATTCAAGCTCATTTTCTTGCTCAGCTCCACAGGATCGGGCTGTTGCTGACCCTTCTGGGCTAACACCGAGAGTAGTTGTTAAATCAAAATTCTCCCAAAATAAGGCTAGAAAGTCCCCTAGCTTCACACTTCCCTCTGACGCCCCTCTGCGGAATATAAAAATAATAACTGGGATCCAGCTAAATTCAAGACAAACCAGGGATTGAGGTTTGATCTGGGAAAGAGTTAACAACAGGCAGCCACACGTGGCCTCTTTCTGGGACTCTCCATTTGCACCACTGTGTACAGTAAGGTGTCCAACCTTGGCCGCTTTGAAGACACGCTGGCTGGGGAATTCTGGGAGTTGAAGTCCGCAAGTCTTAGAAGTGGCCGAGGTTAGACACCCCTGGTGTAGAGCTATCAGTGGTCTTCCCCTTCATGAGCCAACCAAAAGGAGACCATGAAGAATAGCAGGTTACCCCACCACTGTTCCTAAGACTCCCCTAGTGGTTTCTAGTTAAGGCAAGGAAATTTAAGCCCAATAAGTGACTGTATAGGCACAGTGGGAGAGCAGCTAAGCTGGTTTGATATGAACCAGATGGAGGACTTAGGTGGCAACGGCTGTCTCGTCCTACCCTCGGATGCTTTTGCCTCCTCAGGAGATGACAAAGCAACCTTGTACTACTTGTTGAGTGCAGATGATGGCCAATAGGACAAAGTCCCATCCAGGAGAGCCCTTCTTGGCTCAGCTCCATGTGGTCTTCTTCTCAGGGATTTCCTAGGAGAAGGACCCGGAGGTTTTCTGTTGGTGCCAAGAGACGCAAACAGAAGGGGACCTTCCATGTATAGTTCTAAAAATTGGGCTCCATCTCAGGCAAAGAGCTCAAATGGCCAGCATCTCCTCCCCTCCTTGAAAAAGACCTTTAAAAGCCAGGCACAGTGGCCCACAAACCAGGCCCGAAGTACGAATCCGTGGAATGTGATGACAGGCCCCTAAAGTATCTACTGGAGAACGTTTGAACCCAGCAGACCTTGAAAACCTGAAAGCGCGATGTTTTCAAAATAACCGTCGCTGGCATTTCCCCAAAACCAAAACCACCTCCCTTTTCTGGATTTTAGCTCGTTCATTCTGTGCTGATCTGGATGACTCCCTTCAGACTGAACTACAGTGCAGGGTTGGTCTGAAAATGAATCAACGCACCGCTCGGTACGTCCTCCCCCACCCTCAAGCTCTTCCACTTGAAGCTTTTGGAGACCCCACCGCAAAGTTGGAGAAAAAAACCGCCATAAAGCCGGAAGCCCTCAAATTCTGTCCAAGCACACCGGACAGTGGTGGTAGTGGGGAAGAGCCCTTTCCGGTGGTCAGCACAGTGAGGCTCAATTCCCCTTTCGCTTCCTGTCCCTGGTCTTACTCAAAAGCAAACCCAACCACTGAAGATTGTTCCTCATTGAAATGAAGCCCAGTTCTGTGGGGCCGCAGTCTCTTCTCCGCCCCGACCTGTTGCAAGACTCTCGCATCGGTTTTGAATGGTCTCTCGAAGGCCATCTCCTCAAGGAGCTCGCCAAGACCTCAACGGAAGCTCTATGCGTAACGTGGCTAAAGCTTTCCGCCTGGTCTAATTTTTGGGTTGGCGGCCTACAGGCACTTCAACTGTTCTCACACCTGTTCTCTTGTCCCCTTGGCTGCCGCCTCTTTCTCTTCCCCCCCCCCCCCAACCCGTCCCATCAAAAATGGTCATTCATGAACAGTTCTACTTCCTACGATGAAAACAACCCTCCGGAAGAACCTTCGCATTTCATATTCAAACATGACCCATGGGCGATGTAAACCTACGACTCTTCACAAAACGATATATTAAAAAAATAATAAAAAAAAAATCAAAATCAAACCCGAAAAAACATCATCATCATCATCATCATCATCATTATTTCTTTTTTTTTTTTCTCTTTTTGTTTTTTTCAACCAGTTCTACAAGCCTACCACAGTAAGAAGCCTGCCCTAGTCAGGGGGGGAAATGCACATTTAAACCGCTTTGGAATCCAAATCAAACGTTTCCTTCAAAGCTAAATTACAAATTGTGTGAGAGGAGCGTGTGCGTGGATGTATGCGTGTGTGTGTGTGTGTGTGCTCGTGTGTGCTCGTGTGTGCGTGTGTGCGATGTGTTTCGTTTTGTTTTTTGTTTTTGTTTTTTTTGCCAACAATTGGTTTCCTCTTTTTTTTTTCTTTTTTTTTTCTTTTTAAGCCGGAGGGCCGAGATTTCAGACTTTTGCGTTTTCTTGAGGCGGTGGAGCTTCTGCTGTCTGGGGTTCTAGGACAGAGTATTTCACTAGGGAAGGAAAAAAAAGAAAGAAAGAACATTTTACTTTGGTCTTTCTTGCAGGATAATAAGAAACTTACAAACATGCCTGCAACTGTCGAAGGTTCACATTCATCAATCAATCAGAATAAAATGGGAAGTAATCTTGGAGATAGGATAGGATAGGATAGGATAGGATAGGATAGGATAGGATAGGATAGGATAGGATAGGACAGGAATAGGAATCGGAATGAATAGAATAGAGATTGGAATGAATAGAATAGAATAGAATAGAATAGAATAGAATAGAATAGAATAGAAATAGAAGATTGGAATGAATAGAATGGAATGGAATGGAACGGAACGGAACAGAATAGAAATAGAAATAGAAGATTGGAATGAATAGAATAGAATAGAATAGAATAGAATAGAATAGAATAGAATAGAATCCTTTATTGGCCAAGTGTGATTGGATGCGCAAGGAGTTTGTCTTTGGTGCAGATGCTCTCGGAGACTCCTGGGAGGGGGCGGTGTGGGCTAGGCAGGGAGAAGCTGTCCTTGAAGCTACCAGTTAAGCAAATCAGATGTAAAATTAGCATCTGGTTCACCCAAACTGGTCCAAAACGGCCGATTCCCACCCGAGTAGATAGTCACAACTCGTGGTCTACACACGCTACAGTTCTGCAGGCCTTCAAAAACCAGGCTCCTCCTAAGCTGTCACCACAAAGCTAGGACACTGTGCATCCCACCCATCCACCCACCCCCCGTGACACAGTGTGACCTTAAGGACACAAACACTCACTCACCTTGTGGCTCTTCGGTCACCACTGCTTCCATGTTTTCTCCTTTCACATACTCTGCATTCAGGCCTTCTAAAAATAGCAAAGAGCAGAAGAGATTTGACACCCAACATTAAAACTGGCACAGAGGTTGTGAGACAACCGAAGCTCCAAGGCACAAAACCCACCGGAGGACACTTCTAAGAAGTCCTGAGAGAAAACGGCCAAGATAGCGGCAGAGACAATTCTGAAATAGGCTACCTTCCCCTGATTTATAAATTAAATCTCTTCTTCTTCTTTTTTTTTGTAATTAAATTTTTATTTTTTTTCTCTCTCATACACACATCTTTATATGTACAGTCTCCTATATATCGTTCATCATTCAACTTATCATTTAGTTTTCATTTCCACTTTTGTTTGTTCGGGATCGTTTCTTTACCATGTTTCTTTTTTTAAAAAAAATCTTTAGAATAGAATAGAATAGAATTCTTTATTGGCCAAGTGTGATTGGACACACAAGGAATTTGTCTTGTCCAATTGTCTTGTCTTATTGATATTTACAAAAGTTAAAACATAAAGAAAAAAATACAGACAATGACAAATCTACAACGAACAATAAGAAGAACAAAAGAAAAACCAACAACACTATCTAAACATATAGAACAAAATTGAACGATTGGAGAGCTTTTCTGCTCTCATCGATAGTTTTAACAAGATCATTCTGACTTATTCTAACTTCGTATTTTAAAGTTTTCAGTCAGATATACAATTAAACTATTTACATATCTTGATTTATGAATTCCAAGAGTTTGTTTCTAAATCTAAATATCTGTATTGTTGGTTTTATTTTGTAAAATTTTGTTACGATACCAAACATACCACTTTTCCCAAGATTCATAGAACTGTGTTTCTTGTTTATTTTTTAAAATATACGTCAATGTATCATTTACCATTTTTCTGTTTTCCCACAACATTTCTTTATTTATTTAAATAAATAAATAAAATAAATAAATAAATAAATAAAATAAATAAATAAATAAAATTAATTAATTAATTAAATAAATTAAATAAATAAATAAAATAAAATAAATAAATAAATTAAAGAAAGAAAGAAAAAAAGAAAGAAAGAAAGAAAGAAAGAAAAAGAAAGAAAGAAAGAAAGAAAGAAAGAAAGAAAGAAAGAAAGAAA
>JANHFM010009233.1:53679-65767 GCA_032468115.1 Grayia smithii
GCTTTGGGGGGGCAAAAGCCCTAATAAGCAGTCATATACAAAGAATGAAGGGATTTGCTAAGCACATTGGATTGTGCTTCATTGTAAGCCGCCCTGAGTCTCCGGAGAAGGGCAGGATAGAAATGGGATTTAAAAAAAAACAAACAAAAAAAACCCCTAGAACTAAGGAGAAACTTCCTGACAGTTGGAACAATTAATCAGTGGAACAACTTGCCTCTAGAAGTTGTGAATGCTCCAACGCTGGAAGTTTTAAAGAAGATGCTGGATAACCATTTGTCTGAAGTGGTGTAGGGTTTCCTGCCTAAGCAGGGGGTTAGACTAGAAGACCTCCAAGCTCCCTTCCAACTCTGTTATTCTATTCTAAGGTCCAAACACCCAAAGGCATTTTGACTGGTTTGAGTTAAGCCAAAGACCATTTTTTCCCCTCTTAGGCTGTTGCTGAGTTCCTCTCTCTTTTTTGGAGTGGTAGCTAATAAACCATTATTAAAACCATTTGCGAATGCTGTGGAAATTCTCACATTGCTCATTCTGCAGCCTGTTAACTGGATTTTTGATACCACTCTGCGGCTCCTAAGTGGTTTTCTGACTGGTGTGTTATTTATTATGAGTTCAAAGTTGCTCTAATGCTTTCTGTTTGGAACTGTATTTGTGCTACAGCCTGAATAAGTAGCAAACACGAAAGCTGCTTTTCAAAGAAAACCCGATTTTTCAACTCCTCTTGGATTGGGAATAAAGATCGGTGTCATCCTAAAACTTTTTGATCCTTAATTCAGGATATAATGTACCAGTCAGCTTTCAAATCCTGCTCTGATTTGATGGCTTGATATGGATGTGACTATAGTTAAAACAATTCCCATTAACTGCAGAAGAATCTTAATTTTTTAAATACAGGTAGTCCTCGATTTATGACCATAATTGAGCTCAAAGTTTTTCTGTGCCTAAGCGAGACATTTGTTAAATGGGTTTTGCCCCATTTTACAACCTTTTTAGCCACAGTTGTTAAGTGAATTGCTACAGTTGTTAAGTTCGTAACACGGTTATTAAGTGAATCCGGCTTCGCCATTGACTTTGGTTGTCGGAAGGTGGCAAAAGGGGATCATGGGACACCGCGACAGTCATAAATGTGAGTGAGTTGCCAAATGTCTGAATTTTGACCACGGGGATGCAAACTGGTCATATGTCCCTTTTTTTTAGTGCCATTGTAACTTCCAACGGTCAGTAAATGAATTGTTGTAAGTCAAGGATTACCTGTATGGAAATTCATTGAGTAGAGCTTTCATTAGTTTTTGCCTCTTCAAAGAAACATTTAATGTTTTCCTAAATTGCAGTGATTTCTTATTTATTGAGGAAGGAAAGGAGCAGAATGGTAAAACATAAGATCGGAAGAGACCTTCACACCACCTGTTGCAGCATCTGGCAACTGACTCATACTTACAATGGCTGAAGTCTCCCAGGACCATGTGATTCCCAACCTTCTGACAAGCAGAGTCAACGGGAAAGCCGGATTCATTTAACGACCATTCATCTAACTTATTAATGGCAGTGATTCACTTAACAGTAATGGCACAGAAGGTTGTAAAATGGGGGAAAACTCACGTAACAACTTATCTTGCTTAGCGACCAAAATTTTGGGATCGGTTATGGTCGTAAGTCGAGGACTACCTGTACTCCAGTGCAGAAGGCCATACACCAGTGGTTCTCAACCTGTGGGTCGGGATCCCTTTGGGGGTCGAACGACCCTTTCCCAGGGGTGGCCTAAGTGGGGTGAGAGAAGAGGGGGCCGCCCATCTCTCTGCTCCTGCAACCCTGGCTCTTCTGTTATTGTTCCCAGAAGCCCTGCTGGGCGCTCGGACGAACTAGTCTAGGCTGCAGAGCCTTCGCTTCTTCCCAAGGTTTCGTTCCTATCACCCATCTTCTCCCACTTAGGACTGCATGACTGTAACCATGTTGCTGGTATCCTTAAGATTTACATTGACTGTTTCCTAATATGATTCAATTGCTGATTTGTTCCCTATGACTATCATTAAGTGTTGTACCTTATGATTCGTGATGAATGTATCTTTTCTTTTAGGTACACCAATAGAGTATCTACCAAGACAAATTCCTTGTGTGTCCAATCACATTTGGCCAATAAAGAATTCTATTTTATTCTATTCTCTATATACAGCCTTTATACCCTTTGGAGCCAGTTTTCTGCTGCACAAATTTCAGAAAAAAATATACTATTCTATGATACTTCCTTCTCTGTAAATTAGCTGTAAAATAAAATGAAACAACTTCTGACAAAAAGGTCATTGTTAGAAAAGGAAAAAATTCTGAGGTAGAAGCATTTCAAGGAAGACAAGTCTCATATGAGTTCTACTGTATAAAAGAAATTAGTAGAAAACAACTGCAGATTCACACAATCACACCCACTGACTTGAGATAACAATGAAAAGCACAATCAATAACAGGGCAGAATAAAAAGGGGATCTGATTTTCTTGTTTGCTGGAAAAATTGGCTTCAAAGCAGGAAGTATCAGAAGATTTAATATAGTTTCTTATCGTAAGGAAAATGAGATAAATAAAAATTATACCTTTTTAATTTGTTTCAGGAATGGGAGAGAGAGCTTATTTTCTGTATGTTCTGGGAAAGACCAACACAAATAGAAAATACAGAAAAAAAATCAAATCATATCCAATAGATGCTGTGAATGCTGACTATGAATTGCTAAGCTTAACAATGGAAAAAGCAGAATAAAAAAGTTAAAGTTACCAGTCTTTTATACATTATACCAGAGTATAATTAATTTACTATAGGACAGTGATGGCTGACCTTTTTGCCATCTCGTGCCAGGAGTGCGTGGGGAGGATGTCGTGTATGTGCCCCATGCATGCATATGTGACCCCCCCCACTCCCACTCTTAGCATGCGATGGACTGTTTTTCTCTCCCCCCAAGCTCCAGAGCCTTTCTAGGAGCTTGGGGAGGGCACTCCCCACTCGGAGGCCCTCCGGAGGCAGGAAATGGCCCGTTTGCCAATTTCCGTTGGAGTTGGCAAATGGGCTATTTCCTTCCTCCGGAGGGTGGGGAAGGCTGTTTTTGCTCTGCCCAAGCTCCTAGAAAGGCTCTGGAGCTTGGGGAGAGAGAAAAACAGGCCTTCCCCATCATCCCCCAAAGGCAGGAAACAGTCTGTTTCCCAACTTCCAGAGGGCCCATGAAGCCTGAAAATCAACTGGCCGGAGCTGAGCTCACGTGGCCCTCTGAATATGGCTAAGTTTGTCACCTGTGGCACACATGCCATAGGTTCGTCATCATGGCTATAGAACTACCATATCTGAACTTTTAAAGAAGAAAACATTCACAGGTGGTTTTAACTTTGTTCCTTTAATCCCAATTCACTAGAAGAAACTATTCTCTCTCAGCCCTAGCAGGACAGGCTCAAAGCAATGGGAATTAGTGCAGATGAAGTAGTGTGGCAACAGTTTTCCTTTATACCCAAGTCAAAACATAAGTCCAAATAATAAGTACTATGCCCAAGATCCTTTAGCTAAATTTAAGGTGTTCATTTATGAGCAACCAATGACACCAATATCAATTGACTGTTTTCATTAGAAATAGTTTTGACAAAAATAATTTAAACATATAATTTCCCCAATCATGGGTAACTTCAACTTCTGGTAAAAACCAACTTCCTGACATTTACCTCTTTCTCAAAATAACTTCTTGGCTGGGACATTCAACCTTACTCAGTCTGTTCAACTTACTGGTTACAAAACTACTTCATGTTATTTGTATAGTAACATTTGGATATTTGGATATTGTGGTTATTCTTTCTGCTGATAATGCTGGAAGCTGTTCTGGGTTTTCATTTTTGGATGGAACTACAAAGGATCTTGGCATCAAAGATCAAAGAACATTTTCTGTTTCAACCCAATAGGATTATGACAATATCACTTTCACTTGAGGATCCCAATTGTTTGGATATTTAAGAATAGGCAGTAAGCCATCTCTCTGTGTATACTTGATGCACAAGAAAATCGAACAAAACCTCAGCTGGGGACTTCCTACACCGCAGAAGAAATGCCATGTAATTCCTAAGAAGACAACAAATATATACTACAGTATTTTCAGGGTCTCATTACAATCTTCACAACTTCTGCAACCATTTGGCTGTGGTAGTGTCACACAATCAAATTTATATCAAATTCAAATTTAAAAAGCGTAGTACCTGTAAAATCTGGCCCATCATTAATCTTTACCACTTGCCATATGCTACATCGAATAATCCAATTTGATGTGCTTAATAATTGCACAAACTGGTTCTCTAGCACAGCTACTGCTGGATAATTGTAACCCACTATCATAACACATACACAAACAGCACCAAGGACCCCCTCATTTTCTGTGATAGTTCTATATTGAGTATATCAACATGAGTGCCTATATCCCATATCCTAGAACGTGGGTAAGGATGCCCCTCACTGAGATGACGGCAATAAAAGGTAACTTCAGCTGCTTCCTTTGGATTTCCTCGACACTAATCTTGTTGCATGTGATTAAAAGAATAAAATGAGGCACAAATTTGATGTAGTCTGAAAATCGGGCTAGAGATAAGAGCAGCTAAGGGAATAATTAGACATCACACTTATAGATTTCCTAGTTTTCCTAAGAAATATCAATATATGCCTGCAGAATAGGGATGGTATAATACAGAATAAATCCAATTACTATTAAATGTATAAATCATGTTGACACAGTGTGGTTCATATCTTTATATTATCTAACATTAACAGATTAACAGAGTTGGAAGGGACTTTGTAGATCTTCTAGTCCAGTGTTTTTCAACCTTGGCCACTGGAAGATGTGTGGACTTCAACTCCCAGAATTTCCCAGCCATCCTTTCTCTCAAAGGATGACCTAACTGATCACACAATTTTCTAGTTTACTTTAAACATTAGCTTTTTCTCTAGAACTGCCTCTTTTAAGTGCATCAGTGCCACTAGGTGGTGATCGTGTTCTTTCTGCAAATAGGAGACAATAGCTATGCCAGCTTCTAAAGAAAAAAAATAAATACCTGGTTGAGCTCTTCATTCTTTCCCTATTTCTTTTGGAAAAAAATGTACTGTAAAAGAGAATCAAGGAACTTCTTCGCCAGACAGTCAATAATGCCTAACTTATGAGAAGCACGCCTTTACAAAGCACCTGTTTTAAATGACACTAGGACTCCATTCAGAGAAAACTGACAACGCACACAATAACTATCATTCTGAAAGAGTGGCTGGTCTAGGAATCCACATTACTGCCATAGGACATATAACTGATGGAGACTTCCAAATGTCATTTATGTTATTATTAGAAATCATGCTGGGGCTGTATGTTTTTTTATATACAGGATATAATGAGACACACTGGGATGAGAGAAGATAGGGCAAGGAGGTGATTTCTGACGCCTGCCTTATCAATCTTCAGGAACAATGAGTCTACTTTCAAGGACTATTTCTCCTCTCTATGTGTCTATAATTTCTTCTTTCTTATGAAGCAGTATGTTTAACTGCAAAAACCAGACTCTAAATAAGACAACAAAGACCATCCTAGCGATAAAATACACCACCAAAATATGTTTCTTCTGGAAGTTTTGTTTTCGATAGTATACCAACAGAGAAGAATGACCATTGTGGAGGGAGAACTTAATATTTTAAACTCCATTTGATTCATTTCAAGCTGGACATGGCTCTACAATCAGGCTTGTCAAACTGGCAGCCCGCGGGTCAGATATGTCATGCACCGGCCGCATCCACCCCAGCTCCACAAAGGCAAAAAAACATCGTGATATGTCATGATCTGGCTTGTCATGCATCGAGTTTGACACCCGTACTCTACATAGAGCTTGCCCCTGTGCCTTTGCTTATGCCCAATACCTGCAATTACTTTCCTAAACTTCCATTTCTTATCAGACCAAAATCTTGTTTTAGGAATGGGAACTAATGAACATTTTTTAACTAGTCTATAACCTAATTAACTTTAATTGGGTGAAATGCAAGGGTGAAATTCAGCAGGTTCTGGAAAACCGGTAGCAGAAATTTTGAGTAGTTCGGAGAACTGGCAAATACCACTTCTGGCTGGCCCCAGAGTGGGGTGGGAATGGAGATTTTTCAGTATCCTTCCATGGAGTGGGGTGGGAATGGAGATTTTGCAGTATCCTTCCCCTGCCATACCCATCAAGCCACGCCCACAGAACCAATAGTAAAAAAAATTGAATTCTACCACTGGTGAAATGGTGCATCATAGGTACTCAAATGGGGTAAACTTACAGAATGCATCCAAAATCTGAGACCCATGACTTCTGTGGGAATGAAATTTGGGGAAGTTATGGCCGGTTGAATGCTGATTGGCTGTGGCTGTAGTCACATAATACTCATTTTGAATGTTCTGTGACAGTTTCCCAGCCATTCTTGCAATCTCTCGCTACCTCAGCTACCCAGCAGTAGCCACTTACCTGTCTGCTGGGAGGGAGGGAAGGAGGGAGAGAGAGAGAGGATGGATGGGTCAAATGAGGAGGAAGGAACCCTGTCACAGCCTTCCAGACCCATGATGACCCCCCATGTGCCCCTGACTTGTGCTGCAGCCCCTGCACACTCCACCAACCCATGTGATTTCTATTACGCACCCCCAAGCACCCTCCCTAATCTGGTCTGCTCAAACACATTCCCCAGTTAATGTGACCTCTCTTGCATATCTCCATGCACCCTCTCCAATTTGCCCCACCCTTCCAATGCACTATTCCCTACCCATGCAGTATCTCTTGCGCACCTCCATTTCCCCCATTCTGTGTGGCACCTTCTACACACCCACACATTCTCCCCAATCCCCATTGCACACTCTACACATTCTCCTTGATCCATGTAGCACTTCTTGCACAACTCCACAAACCTTCCCTGATGTACATTGCCCCCTATTCTTCTCTCTCCATCTTTTGGGCATCCCCCTGAATCCTTCCTGACCCATGCCACTCCTCTCACTGTGCACCATTGGTGATCTGCATGGCACACTTCCAAGCACCTCCAGGTACTGTTTCTGACCTGCACTACAGCCCTATGCAACTTCTCCGACCTATGTGGCACCTCTCACACACCCTTCTGACCCCCATACAGCCTTCTTCACCTGTGTACTGTTCCCAACCTACACCACATGTGCACCTTCCCCAACCCAAACAGCATCTTTTGTGTACTCATACACCCTTCCTGACCTGTGCGGTACCTCTTGCACAACCACAGAAACCCCCTTGCTCCCTCTTCCACCCACAGTAGCCACTTGCCTGCTGGCTTTGAACTTTTAACTTCCTGCTGGCTTCCCTATTGACTTTCCCATTAGCAAAATAAATGAGAAAGTTGCCAGGAAGGGAATAAGTTGCTCCCTGCCAGCTTCCAACAAGGAAACTCAATGGGGAAATTGGCAAGAAGTTGCTTCTACTCCCATTGCTTTTTTTGTCCATTCTTAATCATTCTGTTTCACTACTTAGGTAAGGAAATATCTCTGAAACCATAACCCAATGGGGCATGGGTTGTCTAGTACATTATAATAGGATGACTTGCAGGATAGTCTCAAGCTACATAAAGGTAAAGGTTCCCCTCACACATAAGTGCTAGTCATTCCCAACTCTAGGGGGCAATGCTCATCTCCGTTTCTAAGCCAAAGAACCAGAGCTGCCTGATGACAATTCCATGGTCATGTGGCCGGTATGACTAAATGCTGAAGGTGCACAGAGAACTGTTACCTTCCCACTGAAGTGGTCCTTATTTTTCTACTTGCATTTTTACGTGCTTTCGAACTGCTAGGTTGGCAGAAGCTGGGACAAGTAACAGGAGTTCACTTCATTAGGCGGCGCTAGGGATTCGAACCGCCGAACTGCTGACCTTTATGATCGACAAGCTCAGCATCTTAGCCACTGAGCCACCGTGTCCTATATACATAGCACTAAGTAAATTTAGTAGCAGGTTGTACAAATGCAAAACACCACTCGGATGGGCAGTTAAGAAGTGTGAAAAATAAATAGTAAATAATAAATAAATAAAATATAAATATAAATAAAAATGGCAGCTCATTCCATTGTCCTGTAAGACAGCTTATTTGTTTAACCATGGATTTGAAATTTCAGGGCTTCGAAATAAGCTGTATAGCAGGACTGTTACAACTAGTGAAGAGAGACCTGAGAATCAAGACACTGCAACCCTCAAGCAGTTGAAAAGCTGAAACATCCTTGCTGGATCTTCATTTTTTAAGAGAAGCTATCCTCAACATATCAAGCTTGCGGGGGGGGGGGGAACTGCTTAAAAGGGCAAACTTGACATAATGCTATCTCCAAAGTAGCTTGTGGGTCTTAAAAAAATGGTTCTGATTTGGAACATGATGTGGCAGTGGGAAGGAAAGGGCAACATGTATTGATTTATCAATGCAAATCCCAGGCTTCCTTGGGCTACTCAAAGAGTTTGGAAAGGAAAATAAGATGTACCTGTAACAACTGCTCCAAAGGGTTTAAAATCTACATATGAAAAGAGCCACGAAAGGAAAGAGCTATATCTTGTTGCATAGCACGACACCAATTAATTTCCCACAACCAATGACAGCGTCTTATGATTGCTAAAAATAAATTTATATCTAATTTGCACTAGGGGTAGACAATTTAATGCCTCCAGATGTTTTGGGCCACAGCTTTCCAACATCCTTTGTAAGTGCTTTATACTGCTTTGATAAGACCACACCTGGAATACTGTGTTCGATACCAGGATGCTGACACTCTAGAAAGGGTGCAGAGTGACAAAGATGATTAGGAGGCGGGAGGCTAAACCATATGATGAATGGTTGCAGGAATTGGGTATGTCTAGTTTAGCAAAGAAAAGGACTAGGGGTGATACGATAGCATTCTTCGAATATTTGAGGGGATATCACAGAGAAGAGGGGATCAACCTATTCTTTAAAACATGTGAATGCAGGATAACGTCAACTGTCACTTTATGCTTGCTTGTGCTTCACTACTTTATGATGACAGACTGCCATGAACTGTGTGGAGGGGTGATGAAGGGGGGAATGGTTCGGGAAATGAAATTAAGTGCTGTATCTCCTCGAGATGCTGCCTCAAGGTCACCCAGCTGGAAGAAGGAGGGGGCCACATACCAAACTATATTTACACTGTCCGTTAGGAAAACATCTTGTCGGAACTGGATTGGTTACACTTGGAGGAGCAATGAAAGATAGTTGAGGCAGGGGCAAAATAGAATTTGGGGATTTTGGTGCATGATTTTCAGTTCTGGCTTTGCACTACTGAAATACATTGATCTCTAATAAACTATATCTTTCTCAGCAAATGGAGTCAAGGATCATTTTTATTTAGAAATTTAAGTTGTGGCAGTCTGACAGACAAGAAGTAAGAGATGGAAACTTATCAAAGAGCGATCCAACCTAGAATACAAATAAATTTCCTGACAGCAAAAGCAATTAATCAGTAGAACAGCTTGCCTCCAAAAGTTGTGGGTGTTCCATCTCTGGAGGTTTTTAAGAAGGGACTGGACAGCCATTTGTCTGATCTCCTGATGGTATAGGGCTCCTATTTGAGCAGGGGATTGGACTAGAAAATTGCCAAGGTCCCTTCCAATTCTGTTATTCTGCATTTTGATAATGACATAGTGGCGATGCAATGTTATTAGTTTGAGAAAGTTTTAACGGTATCAAGACGTTACTTATAATATTTTTATTGCATTGATTTATGCTGTTATTTTTACATTAACTGAATATGAATAAAATCCTGTGAAATAAATGCAAATATTCATAAGTTAAAATATTTATTGTCTAATTACCAAATTAGATGCAAATATTCGCAGTATATTATTCCCTCTATTTTCTTATTGTTTGAGCAACATGGTGCAAGTTATCACTGGACTTTTATTCTCATTCATATTTTGTGTCAGTGTACATTCTTTCTTTTTTTAATAGTATTTTAACAGGAGTTTGGAAAAAAAAATAAGAGTAAAAAGAGGTGAAAATATTATTGTGGATGGGAAAGGTTTTCTTTCAATAAGGAGATAAAATAGTCAATAAATTTTTGCTCATGCTAATATTCCTTTGTGCATTATATCTAATCTGGCAGTTTAGAAAAGAAAAGTATTAAGTGAACTGAAAAACTGCTCACACCTTTCATACTGCACCATCTGGGTCTTTCACATAGAATATTAGGGAATGCAAAATATGAGGGCATTTTTCTGTAACTACTGTGCACAGCACATATGCTACATGGAGAGAGAGAAAAAATGCTCCAAACCATAAATTGCTTATTTTGTACCACCCGCTACTCAAGGGATTAAAAAAGAAAGAAAAAGAATAATGAATGTAATAATGAAAAAAAAACCCAACATTTTTCAAATGACAGAGTGAGACAAGACAAAACCAGTGCTGGGCAATGTGGGAAAAATGGTTGTAAGTGGTGTTCATAACAGAAAAAGCCCCTTTGGTTTTATTTTGATAAACATTTACAGAATAACAGAATAAGAGAGTTGGAAGGGACGTTCTAGGTCTTCTAGTCCAACCCTCTGCTCAAGCAGGAGATCAGACCAACGGATGTTCAGTCTCTTCTTAAAAGCCTCCAGTGATGGAGCATCCACAACTTCTGAAGGCAAGCTGTTCTGCTGGTTAATTGTTTTCAATGTCAGGAAATTTCTCTTTAACTTCAGGTTGCTTTCATCCTTGAATAATTTTCATTCATTGCTTCTTGTCTTGTGTTCTAGTGCTTTGGATACCAGGTTGACCCCATCTTTTTTGTGGCAGCTGTTTAAATATTGGAACACTGCTATCATGTTGCCCCTAATCTATCTCTTCACTAGATTAGACATACCTAATTCCTGCAAACATTCTTCATGTGTTTTAGCCTTCAGCCCCCTAATTATCTTTGCTGTTCTTCTCTGTGCTCTTTCTAGAGTCTCAACATCTTTTTTATATTGTAGTGACCAAAACTGGATGCAGTATTCCAAGTGTGGTCTTACTCTGCCAGTCGTTTTCCAAATACATTCTTCCCAGTTCTTGTGAAATGCAGCTGGTCCCTTGACAAAAGTCATTCATGTAGGTAATGCAGACCATGGTCTAGGAATCGGAAGTAATTTTGGTGGCACCAACCCTTAAGCCAGTGGTTCATTTCTAAAATCTTCTGTTCCCTCATTGGATGTTGACCTTTTGTTGGAAATGCCGGTGAAAACACCACTTGTGCTCCTAAATCCTTAACTTTCTTGCAAAGCTGCTTGTAGTCTTTTGATATTGTTTTCAGGTTCATTGTCTTTGTCATTTGTTCCCACATGAAGGAAAAGAAAGGGATAGTAATTCATAGGCTTGATTATTTTAGTAAGGTTCTTAGCCACATCTTTGATTTTTGTTCCTGGTAGACAACACACCATCCAAAGTTGATTGTCCAGTCCATAGATGACTGATTCTGTTTCCCCTAGAAGTGAATTTCCTATCACCAACGTTCAATTTTTTCTTGGAGAAGTCTAGGCTGCTTTTCTTCCCATCACAGGAACACTTAATGATGCCCTTTTTCCAGGCGTCTGCATGCTTTCTTCTAGGGGGCGGCTATGAAATTGATTGTTCAGCTCCAGTGGGACTGCACTGGATTGTGTTGTGGTCCGCCAGCAGCCTATGGAGCTGGCAGTGGAGTCAGACAGTGAGGAGGCTGGGGAGGGACATGGGCCAGTCCTGAACTCTGGGGAAGGCCAGGATGAGGGCCCTGCATTGGAGGCAGAGATGAGGCCAGGGCCATCTGGGAGCGATGCGCGGACTCCGGAGCCTCCAGAGGCAGACAGCAGAGAGAAGCCTGTTACTAGTGCACGCATGAGAAGAGCTGCCAGAAGGCAAGAACAGCTAAAGTAAAAAGGACGACTCAGGAGTAAGGCCAGGAGATGATTGGCCCCTCTCTTAAGACTTAAAAGAGCAGCAACGGCTATTTGGCTTTTTGTAGGAAAGCAACATTGCTACAATTGTTTATAGTTGGTGTCTGAACTTTGTGGGGTTTTGCCAAGAAAAGCCTTTGGCAGGATGCCAAAGAAGACAAAGGTTTGTGATAAAGCCGA
>JANHFM010009233.1:99196-111441 GCA_032468115.1 Grayia smithii
TATTGATTTCATGTAATATTCTAATTTTCTGAGATTGTGAATTTGGGGTTTTCATGAGCTGTAAGCCATAATCATCAGAACTATGACAAATCAAGGCTTGAACTTTCTCACTTTGCATGTACTGAGTCTATCTCATATATTAGTTTCACCTTTTACGTTGCATTACTGAAATAAATGGACTTTTGCATGATATTCTAATTTTTCGAATTTCCCCTGTATAGTGAATAGCTTAAGTTTGTAAGCAATGCATCTGGAATAAGAGAAGTTATTTAGATAAACCAAATACAGGAAGACTACTTTCCCCAAATGTAACCGAAGATACAAAGTGCTCTTATATAGTAACTGATTTTGCTATTTGTGGATATTTTTAAATATTATTTTCTTGACTTGTTAACTTTTAGGTTACACAGATCCTGGGACATCAGTAATGTATTAGTTACAAGCACTGTTTGCAGATGCATTTTGATCCTTTCATCTTTTTGCTGACCAAGAAAAGACTAATGATTTGCAGCTGTTGCAAACCGAAAAAAATAATATGCTATGGAATTCTCTTTCTCAGGCAGGTCTTTGAATGTACCTTTAAGCTAAGAATTTAAGCTCATTCATACACTGCTTCACATATCATTAAAATAAGTAAAGTTATAGTATGCCTAAGTACTATAATATGGAAATGTCAATATTTGCTTTAAATAAAAATATATAAATTCAGCCCAAACTTTTTAGCATGTATTTAATTCAAAAGTAGATTCTGTACAGTATTATATTTTGCAGCATTCAAGAGGATGCTAGAGGCAGGTAAAGATTAATTCCCAGCAGCATTATTATCCTAATATCTAATTACTGCTATTGGAGATGGAAGCATAAGGATTGTCATAGACAAAAAAACCCTTCAATTGCTCCCTTCTCCCCAAAGTGACAACTGCTGTGAAATTACTGAGAAAGACATTATAATCATACTCACAGAGATGTGCATGGACATAAAAATGATTCATCATTCTGTTAGCATGGGAGCATGAGTTTAGATGCTACTGATGTCATTTGAGAGATCACAAGAAGTACACAAATGTGGCCACAACAGAATTATTGAAGGCTACAAAGGGCCCAAGTAATAAACTTCAACTCTGAGTCTCACTGCTCCAATTTCTAGAATTTCAAGACAAGAATATCAATCTGCTTTCTTATTACATGAATGAGTTCTGCCAGGTTTTTTTTTTTTAAATCTGTTAGATACTAAGGCCCATCCTATTACGGCCTTTCCTTTTTTTGTATAGATAATAAACTTCAGCCACTGATCAAGTCAGCTGAGAAAATACAGTGCTAAAGTAGAAAGAAAATTAAGAGCTATATTATTCTTTCCAAGTGATGATGCTAGAGAAGTGCAAGACAGGGTTTTGTGTACTGAAAATTATGATTCACTAGAGGGATTTTTAGTATTTCTCCAGATTTCTTGCCGTACTTGTTATAACAACATCTGACACATCCGAAGATGATCTAACCAGAGCAGAAAAATCTCTCATTTCTCTAGGGTTTTATGACTGAAATTTCTTTAGAGGGCTGAAAATATTCTATGTTCTGCTACTGTTCTGCCTTCCAAACTTGTAATTTCTAATTAGGCAGTTTGTTCTATATATACTATAAGGAAAAGAAATAAGTGTTCACCTTTGTAGTGTGATTTATTCTTCAATCTCCTCACACTTGGATTTGCATAATAACGATGATAGCACTTATTAATATGTGCAGGAATGTTTGCAATATGCCTTATTGTTAGTTGAGAATGCAAATTTTTATTTTGATGTGTGTGTTTGTGTGTGTCTGATATAGCATATCTCTTTTTTCTGGTCATTTGTTTCTAATGTTATTACTTATGACAATTTCTTTATAACATGAAATACTAAGCATTGGGAATATACTAAGGACTGATTGATTGACAAAATAAATACTGGGCTCTTACCTTCTATTTTACTGGAATGTATGCTGAAGTTCTAATACAGTGATTCTCAACCTTCCTAGTGCCTTTAATACAGTTCCTCATGTTGTAGTGACCCCCAACCATAAAATTATTTTCGTTGCTACTTCATCACTGTAATTTTACGAGGTGTATGTGATGGGGTTGGCGCGATGATGTCATCACACCAGGTACTTGTATGTAGGCATATCTGGATGTGGGCGGACCCATCTGGAGATGAATAGAGGAGTGGTGTCTCGGTTCCTAAGACCATCAGAAATATGTATTTTCTGAGGGTCTTAGACCACCCCTGTGAAAGGGTCATTCGACCCCCAAAGGGGTCGCGACCCACAGGTTGAGAACCACTGTTCTAATAGATCTATAGATCAAATTCTGTTGTACGAATGCAACTGAACGCTTCCCAAGGAAGGGATGAATCCTATTACAAATCCTAATTATAGTTCTATTTCACACATCAATAGGAATGCTAACCTTGCCAATCAATTATTATTTTTTTCTTTCAATTATTGTATATTCAACTCAGGCTGGATTTATATAAGACCATTCAGAGGTATATGACATTAGATTTGTTGTAGTTGTTTAATAAAAACCAGCAACCATAATATATTTGGATGCAGGAAAGGCTTTTGATAGAGTTTTTTTGATATTTCTGAAATGAATATGGAAGAGAGTCAATTTACTCCAGAGGTTAAGGTTCCAGGGTAGAAAGCAGAAGATCATGAGTTCAAGTCTCAGTTTGCCATGAAAGCCATCTGGTGGGGGACTTCGGGCCAGTCACTCTCTTTCAGCCCAACTAATCTTACAGGGTGGTTGTTGTAGGGAAAATAGGAGATGGAAGGTATGTTGGATTTGTTTGCCACCTTGAATCATTTGTGAAAATAATAAAGTTGGGAATATAGATAAATACATTTTGACTGCCTCCAACTTTCTGGATAGACATATTTTATTTAATTCCTACTTCATAACTGATTTAACAATATCAATATAGCAAGAAACAACATTTCTTCTTAAAATATGTGTCATAACAAACATCAAAAATGTCCTGTTTCTATATTTAATTTGTTTCTATAAATACAAAGTTATGGAATTATATTTAAAAAAGACATTAAGGAAATTGGTAAGGGTAGAGCAGAGTATAAGATTATGTAGATGATATGCTACAACTCAATGTTGTTAATCTATGTTATCATTATGCCATTGTCCCAATGATACAATTATAAATTTTCATCACTATGCTTGCACAAGCATACAATTTGTATGATTTATATGATGTAATAATAAAATCATCATCATTCCCCCCCCATTAATCTCCTACTATTTTTCTATGATCCATTGGTAGGATGATTTATTGCTACTGATAACAACTGTTATCAAGTGAAGTGTTTCCTCACGTTTCTTCTAAAACTTGTTTAACTTCATTCTTGTTTCTTGTTCTGCTCTTTGTTTCAACTACGAAAAACCTACATCCTGCCCCCCCCTTTTTTCTTTCTTTCTAGCATCTTCCTTCCTTCAAGTGTAGGATCTGTTTTTTTCAGTTCCATTGGTTGCGACAGGAATTGACCCACCGGCTTGTCGCTTGAGCCTGACCTTGTAGGCGGAGAGAGAATTATTGCCCCAAAGGCACCCAACTGGCTTTCACGGCTAAGGCAGAACTCGAACTCATAATCTCCAGGTTTCTAGCCTGGTGCCTTAACAACTAATCCAAACTGGCTCTCTAAAGTGAAAAGTCTCTACACTAGCTCGCTTTAAAGGGCCTTGCTGCTTCTTCTTAGATAACATGGTCTTTATATGCAGTATTTTTAACCACTATAACATCTCTTAGTTTCTCCCATGCAAACAAAATGTACCTACTGTAACACTTTTAACCTTTACTCGTATGTTTTGTTTCCAAAGTCCCATCATCTGGGTAACTCTTCCTCTGACATTATTCCAGCTTTTCCATGCTCCTTTTAAATATGTGGAATTGTGGATGCCCCAAACTGGGTACAAAACACAAAGCATGGTCTATCCAGAGTAGAACATAATAGAATGATCACTTGCTATATTCCAGATGCAGTGCTTCAGTTAATGCGAAGCAAAATTGCAATGGCATTTTTAGTTTGATGTTCATGTTCAATAGGCAGTAGATCCTTCACATGCATTGTCATTAAGTCAAACCCTGCAGCAAAATATATTGTATTTATAGATAAAGGATCTTATACTAAACAGCACTGAACATCATTTTCTGGGCTCTTTCAAACGTTGGTTTTTTGCTTTGTCCGCTAACATATTTTCTTCCAAGCTTGATAAAAATTCGTTTCATTTCATCCATACGCTTTTTAGCAATATCATCAATAATTGTAGTCTACCAAAACATCAAGAATATGAACTCTTCATGCATGAGTAAAGCAACAGAATGGTAGTATAAGTATAGACATGATTTGCAGAAGTGTGTTGCTGAAATTATTGGCATTTATAAATAATTATTCTACAACGGGATAAGGAAGAATTGTAAGCAGCAGCTACCTTTTCAGAGTTATTTGGCTTACCTACAATACATGAGAATGTATTCCCATGCCCCACTCCACCCCCTCTCTAACACTGGTATATTACTTGTGCAGAAATGTTGTTGGTTTGTAGGAGATCGCATTAAAAATGATTTGCAGAAAATGATATTTAGAACTTAATAGTTTGAAATGACAAAATATACACACTGTAGCATCTGTTGTGAAAGGCAAACTTATGTTTAAATATCCTGATTGCCTCAGCATAAACACCAGAGAGATTATGGTACAGAAACCCATCATTTAAATATGAATGTGCTATTCACAATAAATGGCACATTCTGTTCAGAGCAGCACTAGATGTCAGCAAAGAGGTACAGAAATCTCATCTTCTAGTGTTCTTGACCTCTGCAGTATGGATAGTGATGGTCCTATATCTGTCCTTCTGTTGAAACCTAATGATCCCAATTAAACTAATACTGTGCCTCTGATAAGCAGTGTGTTTCATTTCTTACATGTACTGAAAGATGCAGCCTCTAGTTCCTTCCATTGAAGCTGAATAGGCAACGGATACAATGAGCAGGAGACTAAGGCGCATGTTCTGTTCCTGATCTAGGCACATTAACTGAAACTTCTGAAGTGAGCATCTGTGCATTTATTTATATACATAAGGGCTTTTTTTCAGTTATCCATGAATACTTACAGCTTGTCATGATGTTACATCCCTCCCATATGCATATTTCTTACACATACTTTGAATATTGATAAAGAGCAGATAATGAAACTGTGGTTCCAGAGCTATTCTTTCTGTTATGTGGAGAGCTTTGGGGAAAATCATTTATTTTATTTTTTTGTAATTTCATAGAAATATTCCTCAGAAATGTTTTAAATAGAGTTATGTTCTACTAACTTATTCAATATCTGACACATTGTTAGCAGGAGGATGGGGGAAAAATACCCAGATACTTGATGGATGTTTTTCCTCCTGGGAACATTCTCCCTTTACCGGGAAATAGGCCAACAAGTACAATGTCAAAGCCAAATGACTCACTATATAACCAGATAATACAACAGCTCCAATTATGGATTTTATTTAACATTATAAGATATGACTCTTTAAAGCCCTTAATTGTCTAGTTAATATCAATGAATCCATGGACAAGTTGATTAAGAAAATGGCAGGTTCACAAATCATGCTGGGACCTAATTTATTGGCTTTGGCTTAGTTTGGCAATCCTTTCCCTAACTAACAAGAGGAATAAGAAACAAACCAAAGCAAGTGATTAGATTGTCATGTCTTCTTTAATAAGTTGAGATAGAAATGCAGTTGCTTCATTTTCCCTTTTGTGCAAGCAAGCAAAAGTTTCAATGACTATAGCTTGATATTTCATCAAATCAAGTAAACTATACTTAATGGCTTTGAAATAGCCATTATAACATTATAATAACCCAGAAATCTTAAAGATTGGTTACACAAATTAGAGCTATTTAGTACACATATAGCATTAAGCCTCAAAGCTGGATTCAGACTACCCTAAGCCAAATCAAGAAAGTCATCTAATGGTTCAGCATTGGGTATGGGATAATGGCTTGAAATTGGTTTAATATTCTTAATATTTCCTGAAAATTAGACAAATGGTTATCCAATCTCTTCTTAAAAACCTTCAGTGTTGGAGCACCCACAACTTCTCAAGGCAAGTTGTTCCACTGATTAATTGTTCTAACTGTCAGGAAATTTCTCCTTAGCTCTAGGTTGTTTCTCTCCTTGATTAGTTTCCATCCATTGCTTCATGTGCTGCCTTCAGGTGCTTTGGAAAATAGGTTGACCCCTTCCTCTTTGTGGCAGCCTCATCTTTATCGATTTTGGAACACTGCTATCATGTTAGCCCAAGTGCTTCACTTCACTAGATTAGACATAACCAATTCCTGCAACCATTCTTTGTATGTTTTCGCCTCCAGTCCCCTATCATTTTTGTTTCTCTTTGCACTCTTTCTAGAGTCTAAACATCATTTTATATTATGGTGACCAAAACTGGATGCAATATGCCAAGTGTGGCCTTACGAAGGCATCATAAACTGGTATTAACATTTCACGTGATCTTAATTCTATCCCTCTCTTAATGCAGCCTAGGACTGTGTTGGCATATTTGGCAGTTGCAGCACGCGGCTGGCTCATATTTAGGTAATTGTCCACTAGGACTCCAAGATCCCTTTCACAGGTCCTATTGTTACCCAGGAATCACCTATTCTATACCTGTGCATTTGTTGCTGTGTTTTTGCATACCTGTAGAACTTTACTTTTTTCACCATTCAATTTCATTTTGTTACATAGAGCCCAGTGTTCAAGTCTGTCAAGATCCTTTTGCTATATTATGTATAAGCTTCCCCCACAAATGATTGCTAATAGTTCTTGCTGTTAGGGGATAGTTTTATGTTCATTTTATTTATTGTATTTTTATTGGTCAATAACCAGAAGAAAGTTCTTTTTATATAAATAAATTGCAGGGTTTTTTAAAAGTAAACTGTGTGCTTCTTCTAGCCACTTTGGCTATAGACAAATTAAATAAAATTTGTTTACCATCAATATAAATTTTCTACTATTCTAGAAGGTACTATAAATAGAACAAGCCCATGGTACTTCAAACACTGATTTTCAGCTGCCATTGCTAGGATGTGCTCTCACCTGACTTTTTTTTAGTTCTGTATTCTTCAGTCTCTGGCTTCTTCATGAGTTTATTTATAATTCCGTATCTGTCAGCAATCACTGGTTGTTCACTCTGAAAGGGAGGGATCCTGGCCATTTCCCTTCTATGCTATCATTCCCTTCCTTGGTGCATAGCAAATTTGGCACATTGGTTGCCCTGAAGCCAATTATTATTCTGTCTGATCCAACCAATCCAAATCACCAGCCAGTGGAGAAGACATCCACCAGTGGGACAAAGCAGGTACAAAGGATGGCCCTGATATTATTGCACAATTGCACAATTTCTGCCTGGGCTTCTGTACGTAGTTGGTTTACGCCTCCTCCCAACCCCATTGGGATGCCAACTCACAAGTTCAAAAGAATGTGATGCAAAGAAGCACATGGGAACACAACAGGTCACAAATATGCAGAGAGAAAGGAGACAGATCCTGGCTAAATCCTATAGAGCACAGGTGGTCAAATTCATGATGTCATGTTGTCATGACGTGACATATCGTGACTTTTACCCCCTTCGCTAAACCGGGGGTGGGCGTGGTCAGCACAGGATGCATCCGGCCTGCGGGCCGCGAGTATAACACCCCTGCTATAGAGTATAACTGAAACTGACTAACTGCTGGACAGTAGAAAGTGGTGAAGGTGATCAAAATGGACAAATAAAGGAAAGTGGCAAATAATCAACAACAACCTAAATCAACATCCCTCATTATTTCCAGGACAGTCCAAAGGATGCTGTATCTAAAGATCTCCACTAGTACATGGTTGGCTGGTGCTAACAGAGATATTGTTGGGTATATCCGTGTTCTTTTCCCAATAGCAAGAATTTCCTCTCTTTTCTTGGAAGCCTGGAAAGAAACTTTCTGCAAAAACGGGGAGGGTGGGAAGTAAGAGTTAGATGAAGAACTCTGCAAACATGGTAATAGAACAATTGCTGGGGGAGAAATGGTGGCAATGGAGGTTGGCTAATTGGCCAAAGGAGTGGGGTATGCCCACCCCTCTCAGTACTCCCAAAACATACCACTGTTTGTGGTCAGAACAGGTCACTTGAATTCATCCACAAGATAATTTCAATATCTTGGAATTTCAGTTAGACTTATATACCGCTTCATAGTGCTTTACAGCCTTTTCTAAGCAATTTACAGACTCACCATATTTCCCCCAACACTCTGGGTCCTCATTTTACTGACCTCGCAAGAATGGAAGGCTGAGTCAACTGTTAGCTGTCGAGGATCGAACTCCTGGCAGTGAACTGAATTAGCCTGCAATACTGCATTCTAACCACTGCGCCATCCTCTCCTTATGGTTGGTAAAGTTTTATAGATTTAGCATGCCATTTTAGTAACATAGTCTTGGCTGAAGGCGGGAGGGACTATTGATATTGTGATAGAGCAAATGACAATTTGAAACTGTACTCATGAAGTCAATGTTGTTTGATCAAGAGGGAAAACTCGAGTTCACAGGGCATGATAATTCTGTGCTTAAAAAAAAAGCAGGCCAAGGATTTCAAATTTAATACTTGCATGCAGAGGAAAAAGGCTGACATGCTGGTTAATGTGATTACTGTGTTAATTCCTATTGGTAAATCATGGTTTACTTTCTGTGCCCCAAAAAACAGTGCTGGCCAATTATTTTGACATGTCATCTTTCGATCAATGTCTGGTATAAACCTATATGGATAAAGATCGCTTATATCATTGCTCCAATTTTTTTTTAATGTGGCCGCATTCTTTGTCATCTTGATGGCTGAAGCCAACAACAAAAGTAATTAATTTTCTAAGCCATTCAGTCTAGGTGAGTATTATGCTTTTTTATTCCATACCACTTTCTTACACATATGCATTTTTCTTACATCGGAAAATGCAAGGATAATCTACATTTCCACAAAAATTTGGTGAAGCTGGAAGGAAGGCATCCCAAATTCATTGGAATTGCATTATTATTAATAAATGTAATATAAAGTACCTTCAGTACATTTTTCACAACACTCATTTTTTTTTTTTTTAAATCATGTGCCAGGCTCCTAAAGTAGTGGAAGCCTTCAGCAGAGTTAAATCTCTTGACAGTGCTATTTGAATCAAGAGTGATGTCTCCTTTTCCCTGATGCTTAAATCCCTCAGATACAGGGTTTCTGTCCCAAGGGAACAAGCTATATCCAAAATAAAATGATGCTGTCTCAGGGATGGGCTTCAAAAATTTTAGCAAGGAGTTCTGTGCCTGGTTGCTGGGTGGGCGTGGCTTAGTTAGCCTCCTGCACCACAGCAGGGGAGGGCGTTTTTGCCTTCTCAAGCCTCTGCGCCCGCCCTGCAATTACTTGTATTGAAAACGGGCCGTGTGAGGACTCGTGGGGGGGGGGGTGGGGTGGGCTTGGCCAGGAGTGGGATTTGAGGGTTCTCCAAACTGCACAGAATCCTAGCTAGAGGTTCTCCTGAACCCCTGCAAACCCCCAGCAGACCATCCCTGGGCTGTCTGTATAAAAAGATGGCACATTGGTGTCCATGATATTGTCCCACCTGATTTGTCTATGTTTTATGGAGCCTTCATGGCACAGGGGATCCATGAATAATAATGGTCTTCATCATTCATGCAGGACAGCAGGGATTGTAGAATTGAAATCCTCAATGACATTCAGTAATAAATTTTTAAAAGTCTTATCCTGTCCCCATACTTCACAGTAACGTATCTAGTATGACCAACATCAACAATTTTAAATTATACAACTGAATCCTGGAAAAGTTATTAACAAAAGTTTACTGAAATAATAAATACCATATAGCAAAAGCAATATCTATATTGTTTGCTTATACTTAGTTCACTATGAAATCCAGAATCTGTTGTATAATTTAGTGTTACCATTAATTTTGCATTTTTCTTATACATTTGGTTTGAAAATTATCTAGGTTTGAAAAAAAACATATACATGTGGGAATGGGTGAGACTCATAAAATGTAACTCTTCTGTTTTAGGTCTTCCTTGCACAATGGTCATTTCACCCCGATCTATTTTCCATTTAACTTTGCTAAGTCCTACAATATCTACCCATTATGTTTTGAGTGAAGAATTATGTTTTCATGCAAAGTTGAACTGTTTGGGCAAAGCATACTCCTCTATTATCAAAACAGCATACATTCCCTGTCCAGTCCTCCATTTCAAATTAGAAACTTGGAAAAGAAACAAATGGTCAAACTAAGCAAATGAATTCAAAAGTATGGATACTGATTTTGGATTTATTGGTATCCAATGTAAATGGGGATAGTGTTTGTGAGTGCAGAATAACACAACCCATTCTGAGGTCACATTTTCAAATAAATCTGTGATGGCAGTCGGTCCCCAATGAAACATTGTGCATGCAAAGTTTTATACATACCACAGAATCTAAAAGAAAAAAAATTCCTAAGTAATTATAACTTCAAATAGATTGAAAAAAATCAGAGCAGAAATGCCTTGAAAATGGAATATGAAATTAAGCATATGTCCTTAGCAAGATAACTAGTGCTAGCTTTCAGTATCCATGAAAATAGCATTATAGCCATATATGAAGATGAAAGAGCTTAGTGTGATTACTGTTTACAGCACAGAAATTATGCAATAACATGATTCACTTTAGCCTCCATAGCCTTATGTATGCAATTCATGTTCAGCTTGGACAGGCAAGCATTTTTCTGGTTTTACCTTTGATAAGGGAAATATCCCCAAGCAAGGTGAATTTCTTCCGTCTTACCTTGAACATCTGAAATGGCTGTGGTGTGGTTAACCTCCAACCTTTTCCCAACTCCATCTACAGAAAAAAGGAGATTACCTCCATTCATGAGCTTTGTACAGTGGCAGTGTAGTCTATCAATGTTCTGAGTGAATCTCATGCCATGATATATCTGGTTCTCCAGATGCTCAACCTCCCTTCAATAATACCTTTGTCATCTTCTCAACCTATGAAATGAAACACTGTGGTCTTTCTAATCCAGGCTGAATTTAGTTATAGTGCACTTTAGAAGACAAATTTGTTTAAATTCTTGTTCTTTTCATATTTTAGAAAGTTTGTCTAGCCATATCAAGATTTGGATGATGTTGCCAAATTTCAACTATTAGTGCTAGCTAATAGTGAGAAATGATGAGAGTTGCAGCCCAACAATATGAAGGGAGACAGACAGGGCCAGATGATGCTCCAAGTTAACCCTGGAGAGCACATTTCCTTGGTCAGTTATCAAGGCTCAAGCAAATTTGTTTTTGGGTTTAGGTCAATGTTTCTCAATCTCAGCAACATTTAAATCTATGGATATCAATGCCCAGAATTATCCAGCCAGCATAGCTAGCTGAGGAATTCTGGGAATTGAAGTCAATTCATCATAAAGCTGCTGAGATTGAGAAATACTGTTTTAGACTACAGGAAGTCCTCAATTTACGATCACAATTGAGCCCCAAAATTCTGTTATTAAGTGAGACATTTGTTCAAGTCAGTTTTGCCCCATTTTATGACCTTTCTTGCCTCAGTTGTTAAGAGTATGAGGGCAGTTGATAGGTAAGTAACCTGGTTGTTAAATGAATTTGGCTTTCCATTGACTTTGCTTGTCAGAAGATTGCAAGAGGGGAATCAAATGACCTTGGGACACAGCAAAGGTCATAAATATGAACCACTTCCTGAGCATCTGGATTTTGATCACATGATCATGGGGCTGCTGCAAAGGTTGTAACTGTGAAAAACGGGCATGCCATTTTTTTCAGTGCTGTTGTAACTTTGAACGGTCACTAAATGAACTGTTGTAAGTCGAGGACTACCTGTATTCTGTTCCACACTACTTATGGAACGTTCTTGGTTCCATAAAGTGTTTTGAATAGTACTAAATAAGGTGCTATCTTTTTTTGTATTTCCCTAGAAATATATGTTCTCCCATGATGACAAAAAATAGGGAAAACACATATCCTTTGCAGATATTCTTTCCCTTCTCAATTATGCACAGTAAAACAATCCTGCTATTTCCTTTGCATGTGATTGAAATAAAAACATTGCTAATGCCATAAGGTGTCATATTTATAAATATTGATTAAGGATCTAGAGCAGTGTTTCTCAACCTTGGCCACTGGAAGATGTGTGGACTTCAAC